>KZ508524.1:41755-55838 GCA_002844005.1 Limosa lapponica baueri | reverse complement strand
TTGCCAAACATGTGCTCCAACAATCCTTTCTCCAAAGTTTTCCTATTTATCACACAATAAGAAACCCTTTCATACAAACCAAGGTGCTTTTCAGGTAGTAACATTAAAATGACAACCTATTCTGAAAAGGCTTGAGCAAGATCTAAATTTAGATTCAAACCTGGGCTTCTCCAATCACTTCAGGCACTTTAGTGCCAGTTCTATCTTGCCCTCATATTATTTTTACATCTGAGAGGTAGCTCCTCAGCAGTATTTCCTGACTTGAAATCTGAACCTTTCACTGAGTAAAGGCATTAGGTTTATGGCCTCTAGAAACACATTACTACATTGCTGAGTTAAAAACATTCAGCATTAAACCCAAAATCCCAGTCAAAAGTGCACCTACAAGGCAGTATTTCCGGGCACCTTGTAAACCCACTGTCCTATACCTTATATCTCAGTTTCTCTACCTTGATAAAAGGCAGAACATAACATAATAGAGCATTAATTAGAACTCAAAATTCCACCATTTCGGTCCATTTTCACACAGCTTTTCTTATCCAATGTATAGTTCAGCATCAATCCACAAAGGTAAAACAGACACCATTGCCTTATCCTTCAACATACCTGTCTCCTAGAACTTCAACAACTGTCCTCGCTTAAAAAAGAGCAGAAAATTACTTACGGAGTCTCTCTCCAACCTCTTTCCAAGAGGAATGACTCCATAGTTCTCAATCCCAGATAAGCTGCTTCATTACTTTCACAAGGAACAGGTGATCTTCACACTATGACCTGGTCCTGCTTCTCACAGCATCTTATTTCAGCACAAGCACCTTGAGATAATTACAAACAGGGAATGACAGTAAAGGCAGACAAATAATCTAAACCCAAGGTCAAAGAGACTTTTTTTGCTATAAACCTTGTTGATAACAGAGTAATACTGTCCTGCTTTGCCAGTAATTCACACAAGTATGGCCGATAGGAGGTTTTCGGCCAAGAAAGAAGGTAATGCCAAGTGTCTTAATACTGCAAACTGTTTAGGAAATGTAATCATGCTAAACCTAGCATGAGATTCACCGAACGCAAGTATTTTTCTGAACACACTATGCATTTTCAACCTGGCTTCTGATGTTCCAACTCCTTGCCCTGCCCAGTGCATGACAAACCCCCCCAGCAGAGAGGGTGAGGAGCCCAGTGAAGAATGAACTAGCATAAAACTACCCTATGCTCCTTCCTGAAGTTTTAGCCTTGCTATTATTTGTCTGTGAAATCGCATGAGGAAAAAAAAAAATAAAATCCCCATTCCACCGTTCTTAGCAATTTACTGTGTGTTCAACCAACTTTTAATCAGAGTATCATACAGCTTGCAGCCAAACACCTTAAAATAGTTTAAGTTTTTTATAGCTCTGCTGTTACCACTGTCAACCAAATTTATAACGTCAAACAACTAAACCAGGTCATTCTGACAAGAGCTATTTTCCATGAAAACTACATGGACTGCCATTTACTGTATTCAACACATGCGGAAGGTGTAAAGTCTCAGTCCTGTTTTCGAGAGGAGAAAGCCGGGCACAGACAGCAAGCAATGCAGAATAATGTTTCCCAGCAAAGAGTTAGCAGATCCGGAAATTGAATCTCGGTTCTGTTGTGCCCTGCTTAGTGCTTTAGCAGCAGTATCTCTGGCCTTCCAATGCATTCCTATTTCTATTTTAAAGCAATCATGTTTAAGACCACATATATGGCAAAAGATCAGTGTTTGTTTTCTTGTGTGTTGTAATAATAACACAATGCACACATACATGGTACAGTGAAATAGTAGCTCTGTTGTAGCTTGGTCTATTGTAACCGTGAGCCAGACAGTATTTACCCATTACTGCCAGACTTTATTCCTCACCATCCTGCAAGTCAAAATTCCCCAGCACAAAAGCAGACACAGAGTGTTCTATACCAAGCACAAAAAAACCCCTCAGAAATGGTTATGTGCAAAACACCTCCCACAAAGTTTGATACTGCTGGAGTGGCAACGGGAGCAGCCCACTGTGTAAAGCACAGGGAAATTAGAAACAGAGCTGTCTAGTTACACAAACCTAATTAAACTCCCATCCATCTTAATACTGAGCTCCTTAAGGTAGGAAATTTTATTTGCTACGGAGCTATGTAACATGTTCAGAGAGTACAGATGTTTAGGGCTGCTTAAAGCCATCAAGAGGTGAACAGAGGACTTGAGCAGGTCTCCAAGAGGTTTCTATTGGGTGGTCAAGGCCTGCAGGAGCTTGCGGTATACAGCTGGTATCTACCGTCTTAACCAGAGCTTCTCCATGAAGAAAGCACCAGTGCCTCCCCTGCAGCTGTTTTGCATCTGCCAAGTTCACCAACCTTCAAAGGATTTTCAGCAGAAGCAGCCATAGGAGCACCCAGTTGTTTAACAAGCATATTTACACCTCATTCAGCTGTATCCTCAAAAAGGCATGTTTTCCCTGCACAGGAGACCAGAAGTAGAGCCTTAACACAGACTCTAACTTAATATCTTCCCTTCCTTTTCCTTCTTTCTGTTTTTTAATCTTTTCTAGCTCCACGCTAGATTTCTTTCCTGCAAACACCCAATTTAGATTGCATCAGGAGGAGCTAACAAAAAGTGCTTCACTGTCTTGTCAGCAGATTACAGAAAGCCTTCTCATTCAAGTTTATCCAGTTGGAAACGCAAGTAATTGATGTGAACTTGAAAAATATATGATTTGGAAGCGGGGGGGTGGGGAAAGCTTCTCGCCAGCATTGCTGTCGCACCCAGCTCATACCTCACTCAATCACACAGGGCTGGTTAATCGGTAGCTCCATTATCACCTTCCTTCCCTGCATTTACTTGGGGCACAAGAGCCACCAGGAGGGAAGCTGAAATGAGAACAAGGTGTAAACACGCACGTGCTGCAGTTTCTTGTCTGTCACTGGTATCTGAAAATGAAGCTGCAATGAAGGGAAAATAAAATATTCAATTAGGAGAGTGGAGGGTGACTCTGCTGGCCTGAGCACGGTGCTGTCTGGGGACGGGAGGTCGAGGTCCGTGTTCCCCCTCCCCAGTTCACAGCCAGAGCTTCATTTCGAAAGGCAGGAGCAGCAGGGAAAATAGATGTGCGAGGGGAACGTCTGTTCAGGAGCGGTAACTCCTCAGGAGGGCTGAGATGCACTTCTACACCTTCATCCTCAGAGCTTGGAGCATGAAAAATGTCTAAGCGAGGGTATCCGCTGGCAGCGCAGGGGTCTTGACATTCCTTCCCCATCTCCCAGCTCAAAACCTGATTCTGAGTCATAGCAGTAAATCAGAGCCCATTTGCTCAAAACATACAAATGCCTGAATACGTGGGTTAACATTCTGACATTTCCTTCATGCAGTCTTCCTCCAGCTTATTAAAAACTGAATTACCCTGCGCAATTGCCATTCCTTGTACCAGAAAAACAACCTATATACAGCCCTGCTCAATTATGCAGCATTACAGAAGTGTAAAGCAAACCATTCAAAAATATAATTTGAAACTATTATTATTTATATTGTGGCAGAGACCCCAGGTGAGCTCAGAGTCCAAACGTAACAGGTGTTGTACATATTTTATTTCAATTAAATACTGTCATAGGGAGACCAGCCCAAGGCTAGAGGGAGCCAAATTAGGAAACTGCATGAAAAATACAAATAAAATGCATCACAGATTCATTTAAGTGAGGTTCCCAGGAACTTGGCTGGCTGGTTGTCTGGGCAGCTCTCTCTATTATTAAGGAATAATCTGTCCTCACCAGAGAAAGACCCTCTCAAAGTGACATTTTCTGTTGTCACCATGGCCAGCCACAACTTTTGCGGAAGGGGAGGAACAAATCCTGGAGCTCTACCACCAACCTCTCAGCTGAGCCCTGGCAGGTTTGTCTGACACTGTGTAGCAGAGTTGAGAACTGAATCCAGGCAACTGCTGTTCAATTAGAAGGATGTACAACTTGTCTGCAACAGCAAGGTGACAGGTCACACGAGGCCACCCGTAGAAAGTCTTTGGCAAGGACATTTTCAGGGTAGACTTTTAATTTTGGAAAGAAAAAACTAGAAGCTCTCAGCTACCCAGCCAATGCAACATCTGGAGACCACTTTCTAAAGGCAGCTCACTTAAAAGTCCAAAAAAACCAGTCTCTCAAGACTTGTAAATAATTGCTTTTCCTCCTCAGCTCTGCATTACAGAGCCCTGCATCAAATAAGATAAATAAACCACAGTTCAAACTCCACACCCACACTGCCAATAAAGCCGAGATACTTTGCCTTGGGATCGAGCCGCTCAGGATGGGAAGCAGTATCTACAAAAGATGACATTGATTTGGGGAGAAATATATTGGGAACAGTGGAAACATGACACTATAATATCCGCCTCCCCTTTTCTTTTAAATTAAAAAAGAAAACACAACCTTCTCCTGAGATTGTCCCCCCGCCTCCAAAGATGAGACAAGTTGAAGCCAATTTTATAGTATCCCAGTGAATATTTCAAAGATGAGTGTTTCCATAAGCTAATTGGCACCCATTATCATGGAATTAAAAGGCAAATGGACTGCAGGCAATTGAGCCTCATCACTTTATTATCTTTTCCCTAAAGGCACCTCAGATTTTAAACTCCTTTGACCCTTAGACAGGTTGCCTGCTGGTCCTGACACATTTTTGTCACAGAAAGAGACCTGAAAAGAAATGTCTAAAGAACTACAAAGGGCAGAAGGGACATCTGGAAAGGCAGAACCTGTGACTAATGGTTCCAGAGGTGTGCTCCTGCCTGTCCCCAGCATTGTCCCAGCTCATGGGCCCCTTTAGCCCCCAGCCTTGGCCCACCCGCACTGGCTACACACTCACAGCCGCTTTCTGGCTGTTTCCTTGCCAAATCCCACACTTCGCTTCCCATCCAATGCTGAATGGACCAGCATCTTTGCTACTGGGAAACCACAACAGGTTGACCAAGGCTGCCTGAGCAGGATAGAGACAATCAGCTGAGGCAAACCGCAAGAGCTTTACCTTGCAATAACCTCCAAAAGATAATTGAAGGACTTGTGGCTCTTTTTAAGTTTCAAAACTAAAAAGACCAACACAAGCAGCAGATGAAAGATAAATTCTGCCCTTTCCTTTTGTCACAGCTATTCCACCTGTCCAGAGCCACTGGGATTCTCCACCCCTACACACACACACACTCCCCCACCAGCTTTGTCTTTGTCTTTTTTTTGGTGACTTCTTATTCCAAGCAAAACCAAAGCCACCCAGGACACCAGCACTGAAGAGCAGCTTGCTTACTTAACAGCCCAAGTGTGGATTGGCACCTCTTACAAACACTGCCAAAGAGAACAATTCGTTACTCATCGGTAAGGTACCCAAGGAAGCCTCCTTGACTGAAACGTAACTTTTCCCCCTTTGCCTTCCACAGAGGAATTAAACAAACTGAACCAACTCCCGCAGACACCTTCCCATTTATTGTCACCTCCTCTAGCAGCTTGCACTGGGGACTGCTGTGAATAATTGTGTGAATCGGAAACAATTTCCTACCTTTGCTACCTAGACTCAGGCATTGGCCACTGCACAAGAGACTAAACGGGCCTGTTGGTCTGCGCTGGTATTGGCATCTCCTTGGGGAAGGCTGTCAGTGCTAATAAGAGTCCATAATGAGCACCAAGGTCTTTGAAGCAGGCTTGACTAGTGATGGCGAGGAATGCCAGTCATCCCGAGCTCAGATTTAACTCCCTCCCACGCACGGCTTTTGTTAGCTTGCTGTTTACAGCTTGAAATTATTGACATCATAAATGTTGGATCATGAGGCTGAAATTAAAAGAAAGGATTCCTGCTTTGCTTGTGGCTCCCTCCTTTGTTGCACACCTCTCTCTTTCCCCCCTGCTTTGGTTGTGTACCTCATTCAGCTTATGTGACACGTTTAAGTCTCCGAGGGATGAAAGCTATGGCAACAGGAGTTGTGCATCTAATCCCTGATGCACAGTGCTAAAAACGTACCACGCAGTAACACATTTCCTATTCACAAGATTGTTCATGTTTTCATTCATGTCAAACTCGGGACAGAAGTTACAGAAATTCTGTAGAAGGGGAAAAAACTCAGGGCAGCAGGTGCCACATGGGGTCAGGGCACTTGGGCAGGGCTGAAGCATAGTCATGGGGGCAGGTGGAAATGGGGCTCATGGCTGGAAGCAGGATATCAGCCTGGAGAAACGGCAAAGCCAGTAAAAGCGTCTGGGAATTGCTACAGACTTGCTTATATTGCATTTTTGTCTGAGACCTCTAGTTCTAACTCAGGTACGGAGGCTGACAGTTCAGCATCACACAGCAGGACAACACTCCCTAAATTTTGGTTTGCTTCAGCTGCTCTCGCACACTAGCCACCATCTGAGCAGCACCTCCAGGTCACAGCACCTCAAGCTGCTACAGCTAGGACTGAGACACCCTCACTCCACAGTTAAGATACAACTGCTCCTCCATGGGCCAGACCCCAGAAATGGCCACCAAGCCCCAGCTCCGTGCCTCACCACTACCACCATCAGGAACAGGGCAGGAACCCCACAAAACATTTACATTTTTTGGGAGCCCCTCTGCCGTCTTTCCACTTGGAAAGAGATAAGCAGTGTGGATCCATCTGTGCTGTCTTTGCCAACCAGGACATCTCCACCTTCCCCAGGTGAGTGCTCACTTTATGCAGGCAGCCAGGAGAAGACTACACATCCCTCCCAGATACACCAAGAAGACCAAGAACACCCTACAAAGAACACCAAAAGCAGCCAGCTATGTGTGCAACACCAGGAACCTGCTCTTACCAGGGCCTGGACGGTCCAGCCCAGCAAAAGCTATGAATTAGATAAACATTTAGAAATACGTGAAACACTACACATCAAAAAAACCCACAAAAAAGCAAAAAAAGCAGGGAACCGAACCTCGAGCATGCTCTCCATTCAGCTCTGCACTGAGAATTTATACGTGATTCACAGCTTCCCATCTGTGGGCTGAAAACCAGCTGCTTATGAATGAATATTTTTGCAACCTAAAGGACGTGCAACAAGGCCCACTTGAAGACAGCTTCTACAGATGGACCGCGACTGGTACCAGCAGACAGTACAACTATTGCCTGAACCCCAAAAGAAGCACAAAGGCTTACCCTGCACTTGTCCAAAGGGGCTTCTGGCATCTTCTCGGGAAGGTCCAGGGGCTTCTGGCTTCTTCTTGGTGAGTTTTAGGGGCTTCTAAGCTTCTTCTCAGGGAGGCCCAGCCACTCCAGGAGCTGGGATGCTGGTACCCACAGAGAGGCAAAACCACGGAGCCCTAAGACGCTCTGCCCTCCCTCCATGGCCACAAATAAAGGCTTTGGTGCAAACTAGATAATGGCAGCCTGGTGTGGGCTAATTAAATGTGGGTGGGATTGAAGCGCAACCCTTCTGCAATTACAGGCAGGCTTGAGTAGAGGGCAATTAAGGAGAAAATTATCAAGGTAAATCAGGTAACAAATAAATAAGTAAGTTACAGAATAGTAGCTTTTTAAGGAAATACACAAAGATTGAGGTGCTGTAACAGAGCTGGCACACAACAGGAGGTTCCCCCAGAGGGACCCTCCCCACAGCCCCCGGCCCCCCGCCCGCCATGGCCCACCTGAGGCACATGTGTCATTAGTTGCCCTCGCTGCTAACACACCTCAGGTGTGTGGTGGTGGCACTGGAGTGGCCTCAGGTGTGGCCGTTTAACAGAGAGAAGGAGAGAAGAGAGTGTGGGAGGAAGAGGAGGAGCCCCCTGTGTGCTGGAGGGCGGGGGGGCTGCAGGGTGGATTCCAGAAGAGTCCTAGGCCTGAGCCCGTATCAAGCAACATTAAAAAGTCAGCAGGATGTGTCTCAGGCAGCTCCTCTGAAACAGAACGGTATGTTTAATGCTCAGTTTTTACTTTGGGAGGGTTCTTCCCCCCCGACCCTGCCCCGAGGGGATGCCGGTCCCTGTGTGAGCTCTCAGGAGCCATCTTCTGCCCCAGCCTCTCCTGCAGCCAGGCCCCTGGGCTTCTTGTTTGTGGCTGCTGCACCCTGTGGGGCAGGTTAGCAGTAATTTGTGTATGCAGTGTGTTTTTCCCTAGAAGAACAATAACTTGAGGATTAAAATTGTCCTTGTCATCTCAGGCTTCGTGGTCAAATCCTTAAGCCTGGCGTGTGCTCATGGTACAGGCCTGGGTTTGGATCCATGGGTGATGCTGAGGAGCGCTGAGGGACATGGCTCTCATCCTCAAGTGGTCCCTTTTACTGGGCTGACTGGGGCTGTGGAGCCGTCCCTTGCAGGAGCAGTTGGTCCTTGCCTGGCCCTTTGGGACAGGAAAACTCTATTTTACTTATGCTTCTGTTAACCTCTGAGGTAGCTCTGTACAGTCATTTTACTTGTGTCAGGGTTTGTGTGAGTAGGGAAACAGATTCTTGGGAGTACTGCAAAGCAAGGTACTCTGTACTGCATATTTAAAAATTCTTCTGGCCTCTCTCTCAGAATAGCTGGGAAATGGTTTGGTTACTTTACCTGTGTAGTGAGCCCAAAAATGCAGAATGCGCTTCCCTTTGATGGCAGAGAAGTGCTGTTTGTAATTCAGACTGTATTACGTGTGACAGTTTGCATACTTTGCGAAGTACCTCTCCTAAATTTTCAGGTGATGAGGCTGTGTTGAGCAAAATGGGCTGCACTCCTTTACAGGGGCTGTTGGAACCTTTTGTTGGATGGAGTCTGTCCTTGTGACTGAGATATTTGTAGCTCCACAGACCTCGTAGGCCTGTATCTGTAGGAAACAAAAGTGTTAAATACACAAAAGCATCTCTTTTTCCTGATACATGTTGGTCCTGGGAGGATCCATCCCCGGAAACCTCATTAATCAAGAGAACCCCCAAACAGTCTGAAGATTACTTTAATGGAATAGTTATAGCTAATGAAACAAGACATATTCAACCCAGAAAATATGAACTAAATCCAAACATGGGAATTAACTGAGAGTATATGAGGTAACTTAATTATTTACCTAATTCTGTGCTTTGGGTGTACCTGGGGGCTCTCACTGTTTCCCCATAAGCAAAGAGCAGCTTTGAGTCTGCATAGCATTTACTTTAGATTGAGTGAAACAAGAATAAATATAGCAACAGAAGTAAAATCTTTATTAGAGAGCAGGTGTGCTGATCTCCTCTTTAACATGCCACATTAATTTGGCCTCCAGCAATTGCAGCTGCCCCCACTGAAGTGAAGAACCTTGAAAACATAAAGGTGTGAGAGCAAGATGACAATCTCTATGGAGGTATTTCCCATTGGTATTTCTTAGTGTGGTGATATAGATGCAGTTTTCATTTTAAATGGGTTGCCAAAGAGTTGTACTCAGGCTACTTCAAAGCAATGCTCAGAAAAGAAAGCTTCTTTCTTCTCCTGTCCCGGCGGAGGCAGGGGAGAGGCTGTTCAGGCAGTGAACACGGTCTGCAGCTGAATGTCTCTTCGTGTCTGCTATTGCCAGCTCTGCTGTGATACGTGATTTTTGTTTCTATTTTGGGAGGATCTGAGCAAATTAAGCTTATGAAGCCCCAGTCCATGCACGACCTCTGCTGTGGGGCAGTCCCACTTCTTGACTCTTACCAGGATTGTCCAACACTGTAGTCCCTGGTTCTGATTTTCAGAAAGTGTAAATCAGTAGAAAACTTAAGTGCTGCTGTTGAGGGAACCAGTTGTGCTTGCAGGAAAAAGAGGATGATGGAGGATAATCTCTTCCCTTCTGGTAGTAGCCAAAACTGTGTTGAAACTTAATAACGCAGATCACTTATTTTATTAAGGTATTTTAAGAAACGTTTTCCTGTTCTAAGATGATTTATTTAAGCTAAAATTTCAAACTAGGAAGAGGTGTTGGATTTTTTGGGCTTTGCTCTTCCTGAGCATGTCTATTACCTAAACTGGCCAGTGAAAAAGACATATTCATTTCTCTGTTTCATGTTATTCCTTGCATTCTAGCTCTTTGGCATAGAGTTTATTTCCTAAAGAGCATTGTTCTGGATAAACACGCAGAAGGTCTTTTGTTGTGATGAGTAATTAGAGCAGTAATATGCCGTGGGAAGGAGTTTCTTTGAGAGTACAAAGGGAAGAGGAAGCATTCTTGCTAAAGCAGAGAGAAGGAGGAGTAGTACCAGAAAAGGGATAACCTGTCTTTACAGGCTCCTGAGCAAAGGTGGTATAAGCAGTGAAAAGTTCAGCAATGATAGACTTGTTAAAAGTTGCCCTTGACTGCTTACAGGCATAATTTGAATTTAAATGTAATAAAAACCTAAAAGGGAAAATTAAGATGCGGAAAGCAGTTAAAAAGCCTGTCTGAAGACATCTGCAAAATGGTTTTATTCCAAGCAAATATAAGAAAACTGTTTGGCTTTTTTATTGTCAAACAATAATAGTGCCTCCATTTATACAATGCCTTTTACAACCAAATCTTTTTCATAGATTACTTCCAAAACAACACAGAAGTTGATTTATTTTTAAACCGTGTCCTCATAACCCTTTTTCTTTCCCAGAGCCGTAGCATCTTTTCATCGTGGCAGTGAGCTATTGAGAGCTGAGCACAGGGTTGTGCAGTAAGTGGGGGCCTCTTTGTCTGGGTCAGACGAAGCAGGGACTCCGCTGCTGCACATCAGCCCATTCCCTGCTGTCCTGAGCCCGGGGACAGCGCTATGACATGAAACCATTTACTCTGTGGGACCCAGTGCAACACCAGTTAGATTAAGGGTGAGGGAGGCTTGTCCTGCTTAGGGTACCCTTTATCTCAGTTGATATGTTTTTCTGTTTTTTTCCAAGGCAGCCCCTTTTCCAGCTCTTTGGTAGTATTCTTCCCAGTCCACGTTATGTCCAGACACCAATAGACGTGCTCTGTGTTCACAGATCTGGAGATCTGTGGATTCCATTTCACTTCTCTAACAGATCTAAAAAATTATCTGCTTGCTTCTCCTGCAGTGGAGACAAAACTAGCGGTGTCTGTTTCCCGTAGTATCCCCTCTAAAAACCCTACTGCTCTCTACAGCTGATGAAGAATACTTCTGCTGTGACATAGGTCACACAGATGCAATCCTGTCAGATCTCAGGATCTGGCAATACTTTGAAAGGTTAGTCAGCATAATCCATAGATCACTGTGGGGTGGGGGAATTGGGGCATATGAGCTCTCAGCTGTGCACCAGTAAATCCCTTTGACCTTAGCTGGAGATGTCGAGCCATAGACACAGCCCTGCACAATATAAAGGATTTTGCGTGTAGCTGTGAAATGGCCACTGCTCTAATGATCTGGATTTTTCTGTGTTTTGTGATGGGGAGGTCAGAGCACTGTGAAATAAGGTGGTTGATTTGTCCTGCTTGTTTGGACTACCTTGAATTTTTGCTCAGATTTAGCAATATGAATGAATAAGAAGGCTCTTGGTGTGGGGAGGAGCAAAAGAAGTGTAAGGTAAAGGTGGGACTTAGAGACAAAGTCGGAAACTTCAGTGTAGCTCTGACAGAGGCTTAAGAGATCTTAGTTGGGCCCTCGCTGTTCCAGCTGTTGTACAGCAGAGTCAAGCCTGGCCTCTGGGAACTTATCAAGTGGTGTCAAGGGACTAGACTGGACAAGAGTCATGCAAGAGGCTTTGTTGTATCTGTGTCTTCTAGCCCCGAACATCAGGGCAAATAACATTCCAGTTCCGTGGTGGCCTCGCAGACGAACCAAGATGAGAAGGACAAGATGAACTTCCCAACACAATGAGAAAGAAAGGATTTGTGACATCATGTCAGACCATCCAAGGGAAAAGTTACTCCTGAGCAATTCATTTCAGACATGGAGGCTTTAGCAGGTACAGTGCCAATCATGCTTGGGTACCTGTTCTAATCCCTTGGGTATCTGCTGTATGTCTCTGCCACCAGTAGCTGGCTGGATAAGCAGTAATTACATGTCTAATGTCAGGAAAGCAAATCAATGGCAGAACCTAAAACTAGAAGCCCCAAGAATCCTGACTTTAAGCTTTGTGCTTGGAAGGCAGGAATTGAATCTTTCCCTGGGTGGGGAACTTGAAACCTACAGCCAATTAATAACTGCTATAAAACAGTGCTGTAGTCGAAAAATGCTGACAGAATTTAATGCACCTTATGGAAGGTGGGGGGGTTACAGCCTAATTAATTAAGTTTTGGAAAGTCTGTAATCCTTGGACAAAGGGCTCTGTGTAAATGTAATATGCAACAGCTACTATTAATGCTAGCTGTTCTACTTTCATGTGGACTGGGGACATGAGGTGCTTTTAAAGGAGAATCACTGTGGTGACACCTTTTTAGAAAGGCGAGATTGGGAGTGTGGCTCAAGATGTGGTCACAGTGAAGGCAGGAGGTTTGGAGACCTCTCTCTGCCTCTGGGTCTGTGTGAGACTTGGGTTTCTGAGCATCTTTCCCTGCTGCTTGGAAGTGATCTGACTCCTACAGCTGTCAGTGTGTGTGTCTTAAGCAATTACGTTAATTGCAGGGACCACAGCCCCTCAGTAACTGCCAGTTGGTTGATGTGTGTCAGTTTATTTATAACTGATCATTAGCTTAATCTGTGAGAGAGTGGCTTTACTGCTCACTAGTGCAGTAGTGCATGTGCGACACGCCAGCAGCGTGTGCACAGTTGAACTTCAGCTCATCCAGCTGTACCTCATCCATGATTGTCTGCATACAGCTCTGTCATCTGCTGCCCTGATGACAATGACAGGGTTTGAGTTATAGGAGCCCTTTAAGTGCCCTGTAGGGCAGGACCTTGCAGTCCTTCAGAACAGCAAGGATTTTGTGGAGGCTTAAAGCTGTATAACCTTGTGTTGAGCAAGTGTGAAGGACACAAGCTGCTGCTGACCTGGCTGGGGAGCTGCCTTTCTCTTGGGGCAGGTACCTGCCTGTGCAGAGGGATGGTCACTTGGGTCACCAGGACATATCAGTGCTGCCATAAACCACGCGGGGGCTTGGGGCTTCTCCAGAGAGGAGCTCTTCTGTAGTGTCACCAATGTTAGCATCTGTGCTGCTGCGAGGAGCTCTTGTGCTGCACACCGTAAGGGCAGCGTTTTATCCTCTCTGTTCGCTGGGGGGGTATTAAGTTATGTCACTTCACCCCAGCATGGTGGCCTGTCTGTCCCAGCTGAGGTTGGCTGCCCTGCTGCCTGGCTTTGAAGGAAGCTGGCTGTGAGGGCTGTGTGCTGAGCTCTGAGCACGTCCTCCCCGCTGAGCTCCAGCAGAGAGACATCACACAGACCTGAAGCTTTCTGTCCCTGCTTCCTCCTGCAAGTGACACTTGGCAGCTACTTTGAAAGCTAGAGGGACAGAGAGACTTGGGGGTGGCTGTCATCTTCTGGAGATCCCTGTCCTCGGAGGGGTTAGTGCTGTGAGCACGGGGTGCCTCTTGGAGCTGCTTGGAGAAGAGTGGGAAGTGACAGAACTTCCCCCAGCTCCTCGCTGGGGCTGGCAGGAGCATATGGGCCTCGCATGCATGGGTTGTCTCTGTCTGTTGTTGGAGTAATTGCTCATCTGGCTAAAAGCCATTCCAATTCAGATGTTGAAAAGGAGCTGCTGGCGACACTTTCCAGGTTTCAGTCCTCCCCCCTCGCCACCTCCTTGGTGTCCTAATTAAATTTAATATTAAAGTAAAACATTAAAGACATTATCATAGAGCTTTAATCTGACACACATAAGCCTCTTTCTAATTTGTTAGGTCATTAGCAAGGCAAAATAAATAGAAATGAGTTTGTGGAGGCTAGAACGTTTGGGGAATCAGCATTTTGAGGATGGGGCTGTTCTTTGTGTTTTAAGTGAGCGTGTGCTCCGCTGAGTGGGCTTGGCAGCGTTCTGTTGTCTAAACCTGGCATTTTAACAGCATCGCACGTAGCGGTGCCAAATGTGGCAGTTGTACTTGTCTGTGCTCTGGGAGTTTGTGGTGCCAATCCAAGAGCTGGGATTCCCTGTTCTCCTTCCAACAGCATGAGACTGTCTTAATGTACATTTGAATTTGACTTGTGGTTTTTTGAGCCCTTTAACTCTTTGCGTCTCTCGCCTGTAATTGAGAGGATTTGGTCTGCCTTGTTTCGCTC
>KZ508523.1:0-43733 GCA_002844005.1 Limosa lapponica baueri | reverse complement strand
TTTTCTTCCTCCCCTTGGTCTTTGGAAGGGGAAGAGAGATTTTGGTGGCAGGGCTGGCTCAGTGTCATGTGAACTCCTCTCCCTCCAGTGTTTTCATACAATGCCCACCCCTATCCAAACCAACAAATTAAAAAAATATATATTTAATATATCAAGCTTCTATTTAAAAAATCTGGATAGATATTTTTGACTAAATGAAAATACTAAAGAGTTTATAAGAAGGCAGAATCACAGCTTGATTTTGTACAGTGTACACAATATGCTAATACTGGGGAATGGCTGTTTGGGGAGCAGGAACAGAGATGACCTGTCCCTACATATAATACAGATTCTAATTTATTGGACATTTAAGACAAACAGCATAAAGGAAGGGCTGAAGTGACTATTTTTGTTACAGTACAAAATGGTGCTTGGATCCTACTACTGGGCCCAGTCGTGCTCCCACTGAAGGCACGAGGGGTTTCGAAGGAAGCAGGGTAAGACCCCTTACTTTTACAGGGAAGACACCACGGGCATTTCCAGCCTTGTGCTAAAACCCTTGGAGGGGTGAGTGTCTCGGTGCTTGTGCTCGGTGATCCGACGTGGCCAACGGTAGCACAAATAATTCAAAAGAGCGAAGTCCAAGGCCAAGTGCTGCTCCTGGGGAAGCTGCTCAGAGCATGGAAATAAATAAAGGCTGAGGGGAACCTGCCTCTGCACCCTCACCTTTTCTCAAGCTGCCACTGCAGATACAGTACAGGTGCTGTACCTACAGTCTGCCCCGTTCCTAGCATTTAATTATTTTAATCCAATAAAGCTTTTTTAGACATACACTAAAATAAAGGAGGCCAGTGAAGCTGTGAGTAGGAGGAACGCACTGGAAAGGAATGGCATTTGGCCATCAATTTGGCATTTGACCCACAGCAGGGCTCCTCTCCAGCCAGGAACTGAACTAACTCAAATTACTTTCACCCTGGACATCCAGATGCCCTTGTATCACACAGAGAAAACAAACCAAACCTAAAACCAACCCAGAAAGTAAATGAGGATGGAAAACAGCTGTAGGATCAGCACTGGGTTTGCTAGAACATGGGGAACTAGGTCCAAGGTGAAATGTCACATACCCAGTGGCAACAGCAAAACACTGACTCAGGAACAACTTCACACCAGGGTACCAAGAATAAGGCGGAAAAACTTGCATGAAGTGCCGAGAAGGAACTAAACCCAACCCTTCCACTTAAAAGCCATATAGAGATTTTTAGCATATTCCAAAGTGGATTGATTGATGGAAGCCTCCAGCAACTAACACTTTTAGGAAGCGGTGCCCAGTCTAGAAGCACAGCACTAAAAGACCTGTACTGAACGCTCTCGAGATACTTTGGTAATACTTTCAAATAAAGTCTATTAAATGAAACAAATTATTTCCAAATGTTTGCTGCCAGCAGAGGTTGAGTTTCTCAATAGTTTTATCGTTTCTGGGAGGTAAAAGATAATAAAATTAACCAGCCACCCTGCAACACAGCGACGAAGTGCCATGAGTTAAGGAATTAAGCAATACTCCTCTTTGTTAGCATAAGGGGTGAATAATCACTGCAGAGATCTGCTCCACCAGGAAAATGATTTCACAGAAATGGCACAGTTCTCTCTTTGCGCGTCAGTGATTTAAGAACCAGCTACCTTGAAGCTGGGTCTCCAAGCTCAGCCAGGCATTTCAAAGTCAAGCCATGCTTTATCACATACTTTGCCACCACTACTTGCTTAAGGCCCCGAAATCGGACCTTTAGCAGCTCTGCTGGGATGAAACAAAAGAGAAGTCGGCTTTCACCCCACAGCTGCGATGGCTTCAGCCCACAGCCGGTAGCTGGCTTATTTCATCTGGGCACAAAAACATCACCTGCACTCTGCCGTACGCAGCAGAAATGGATCTATTGAGCCAGAAGCCAGGTTTTACAATCAGTTAGGTTGAAAACTACATCTTTCTTTAGTAAATAAAGATGAGTCTTCCTTCTCTGAAGATGCAGCCCGCAAAACCTCCAAACACAATACCAGACCATCCCTAACAACACCTCCATTGGAGGAAAGCGAAGAATTCTAAACACAGGACTCTCACCCCCTGCCTATCCCAAGCAAGACAAAGCTAAGAACAATCATGACCTAATTGCAAGCACAAACTATAGAAAAGCTCATGTGTAGTTTGGGCTGGAATCACAATTAAATAAGATGCATGAATTCTAGGTTGTATTCTAATATTTATTTTAACTTTCAAACTATAAAACTTCATTGTACTGATACGGCCAGCGGCCCTTTGGTACCACCTCAAAGACATTTAAAAAAAAAATAGCCCAAGGAGGACTTGACAGCCATCAACTGGAATGAACTGCTCTAACCTCTAATACAGAACTAGCTTTATAAGGACCCAACTTAAGTCCGTAAGTAGACTAAATGCATCATTAAGTAATTATTCCTTGAAATAGCCAGACAAAACATTTAATTAAACATAGAAAAATTCAAGGCATTATTGATTATTGGCACCAGTAATACAGGGACAACTGTTATTCAAAGAAAAGGTTACACATCCTTCACACAAGGGATTCAGTGTGAACCTTCTCTCCTGATACTTGGGATTTAGACAGAATTTTTCCTTGCCCAAATCAATAAAACTGCTGTACTGTACTTTAAATGCGAGTTTCCATTCAGAAAATACTCGTTACTCACCTGACAGAAGTGACAAACCCAGCTACATGAAGGAGTACAGTAAAACAGCACAGACAGAAGTCTACAGTGCCGTTTCTTTCACTGACGAAGGTTCTCTAAGGGAACACAACTGAAGAACCCATAATCTCATAGCACATTTCACCGGCCATGCTTTGGGATTTAATTTTCCCCACCCTTTTTCAACCTTGCTTTACATTTTAAAATCTTGGTTTTAAGAAAGAGAGCATTGAAATTAAAAAATGTTGCCTTCTACGGCTTTGTTACACGGTGAAGTAGATTTAAAAAAAAAAAAAAAAAACTCCCTTCTAAATCCACCGTTTGGTTTCGCTGGGCAGAATGAGACCAAAAAGTGCAAAAATAACCACCTTACATATACTTTCTTCTCCAGGTGTATCACCGTTTGGTTATGCAAAAAGCATGTTTAACATGTCAATGACAGTGGGGCAGATTTACCAATTTCTTTTCTTGGCTCAGAAGCATCATGAAAGCACCTATTTTAACATTTGCAATTGCTCACGAGTTTTAGGCCGGTGTCTAAAATAGTTTCTAAACTGCTCCGGGTGTGTTAGGTTTCTGCAGAGGGAGGCAGGTGACGAGACAGAGAAGAGGACAGGGAAGCCAACTTCTTCTTATCTTTTTGTACTAACTGAACATCCCGACTGAGTGCAAACAGCAAGAAGCTTTCATGGTGCCACAACAACAGGGGTTTCTTCTTTGGCTGAACTGCAGCATAACAGCTTTTCCGAAAGAACGGGGAAAGGCTCTGGTGGGAAATACTGTCTGTATACTCTTAATATTCTTGACAGGACAAAAACAACTACTCAAGAATTACAGTGAGGAAAGGGTCGAATGATATCGCAGATAAAAACATCAGACGTTACACCTCCTGGTCTTTACAGAAATAATGATTACTGCAGACCAGGAAAGTGAGAAGCAGAAGGGTAAAGGGAAAAATAACTCCAAGCAAATAAAAGCACACCACAAGGTATCTGGCTACATTTATTTCTGAAATTATTCTTTAAGGCACAAAATAAATCTAAAAAATAGGGCTGGATGTATGAGGGGAGGGGCAGAGAAATCATCTGAGCTAGAGAGGTGTGAATGCAGTCTCTACAATCCAGTTTCAGATCTGACCTAGGAACGCTCCCAACGTGAGTGGGGCAGGATGGTGCAAGGAGAGGAGCGTTATTTAGGAGAGGCGTGGGGTGATTCGAATTTCTTTTTTCCCCACCACCTCTGGCTTTCCACACATATTGGTTCCCTGGCCAGACTCAAGTTCCCTTCCCTCCCCTTAGAGAGCTCATTACAGTTTGTAAAATCAGACCAGACCACTCAGTTTTCCAGTACAAAAGTGAGACCTTGAGCCACCCTTCATATGGCAGCCTGCTCACAGAGCGGTGGGGGGCAGGAGGCAAGTCTGTTCTTGCCCTCGTCTTAGTGCCTTGACAGGTATTACAGATGTGTGTGCTTTGCTTCAGACAAACTGTAATTTATTATTTTGTTCCCGCTCTGAAGCAGAATCTCAGGCATCCAGAGTGCCCTTGGATAAAGGGTAGGTAGGTATCTGGGCGGAACAGCTCTCATGGAAGGGAAAATGCAATTTTCAAACAGCCCATGACTTGAGCTATCCAGAAAAAACAGGCTCTCTTGCTGCAGGTGAGACTTTATTTTTCTTTTGGTTCTGAATGCATGTAGTGTATCACACAACTGTCTAAAATCATCCTGCAGAGAGTGGATTTAAAAGTGAATTTCATGCATGGGATCAACCCTCCAAAATGGGGGTAATTCCTGGTAGTAGGACAGGTTTAAAGGCTCCAAAGATCTCTAGTTTAACTGCTCTGGGAAGAGATCACATCTGTGGACTGGGGGTCACAGAAGGGTCCAAAACGTCCATAGATGTCCTTAGCCCGGACCGCAAAGTAGTATTTGCTGCCAGACACAAACTGCGTGAGAGTGCATGCCATAGGTAGCGGGAGGGCCTTCACTTCCCCGATCTTCTTCCACTGCGAGGGCATGGTGGCACTCGGGTCCTCGTGGTAGGCGTAGAGATGGTAACTGTCCACAGTGGCACAGCTCCGGTCCACCTCCATGACGCTCCACGACAGCACAATACCATTCTGGCTCTGTACCCGTGCCAGCTTCAGCTGTGGCTTTTGAGGTGGAGAAGTGTTGGCAGCTTCAGGGGGCAGACGTGGTGGCTGCGGTGCCTCCGGGAGTGGGGCAGGATGTATAGGGCGTGGTGGCTCCTGAGCGAGGTAAGAGCAATAAGGGAAAGGTCAAGAGTCTACAGCAGCGGGAGGAGGCTTTAGTTCATCATTTTTCCAGGCAAATGGAAGCAAAGGAGCCTGCAATCCCCAGCCATCACAGCTCTAAGTCCTGGGTGTGGAGAGTGCACGGGCAAGAGAGCAGCAGCACAGGTTAGGAAGGGGTGGGACCAAGGAGGTCGTAAATTATTATTATTTGCATATAAATCCCTAGCTGTACAGATGATCACTGCCACAGTTATTTCCCTGGATCCTCTTTGCTTCCCACCCAAGAGGCCATGGACTGGACACTGTGCCCTTTCCCAAGGCTGAGCAGGCAGGTTCTCAATGACTTTGAGCTAATCTACATTTGGGCTGCTGTTCCCTCATTACCCAAAACACCTCTGGCAGTGGATTAAGCTGACAACTCATCGTCTTTTCAACAGGCAGGTTCTCAGTCACAGAAGGGAGAATGAGTAATGGTGCCACGTGGATCTTATCCCCTTGAATTGATCACAAAAACTCAGCCTCAGTTTCCAGACAATTTTGAAATGAGGGTATAAATATGGCTTTCCATTGCCTTTTTTTTTTTGTTAAAAAGCACAGGAACAGTTCTAAGGTCCCTAATTTATGTTAGTTGAGATGAATTTAGGAGTGTGGTTACAATGACTACGAAATTTTGTTGTTCTTCAAGCCAGGGGCCTTTGAGGTTGGAATCTGGGGCGGTTTTTGTCATCTTAAAGTGTTCTGTCTGATACTGGCTTGATTTATTCTCATTGTTTATCACTGGAGAATGATGCATGAAGTTGAACAGTGTCTAGATTGAAGGAATGGTGAGCCACCTTCTTGGTAATGTATTTACCATTTCAGGACATCACAGGTGATGTGACTTGCCAACAGTGAGCATGCAGACAATGTGTTTGGTTCAGTCTCAACAACAAAACCATAAGAAACATGTCCAGCTCTGGGGCTCTCAGCACAGGAAAGACATAGACCTGTTGGAGCAGGTCCAGAGGAGGGCCATGAAAATGATCAGAGGGATGGAAAACCTCTTCTATGAGGACAGACTGAGAGAGTTAGGGCTGTTCAGCCTGGGGAAGAGAAGGCTCTGGGGAGACCACATAGCAGCCTTCCAGTACCTAACAGGGGCTTGTAAGAAAGATGGGGACAAACTTTTTAGCACGGTCTATTGGAACAGCACACAGTAATCATTTTAAACTAAAAGAGGGTAGATTTAGACTAGATATCAGAAGAAATTTTTTACAATGATGGAGGTGAAACCCTGGAACAGGGCTGCCCAGAGAGGTGGCAAATGCTCCACCCCTGGACACATCCAAGGTCAGGATGGATGGGGCTCTGAGCAACCTGATCTAGTTGAAGATGTCCTAGGCTCATTGCTAGAGGGTTGGACTAGATGACTTTAAAGGTCCTTTTCAGCCCAAACTATTCTATGATTCTACAAAATGAGTCAGAGTAAATTCTCACGTAAAGGAGGTTGAGGTGATGCAGAAGTAATTACCTCCAACAGTGATAAAAAAAAAAAAACACCTTTCTGAAATTTGGGAGCTGGCAACCTTGAGGATCAAAATAATATACAAATTGAAGTGATACAACACAAGTTGCTCTCACCACCTGATGATGGGTTAACCAGTCTGTCCCGAGCAGTGATAATGGAACTCTGCTCCCCAGCCAACCCCCATTTATATACTGAGCAAGATGTCTATGGTATGGAATATTCCTTTTGGCCAGCTTGTCCTGTCTCTGTTCCCTCTCAGCTTCTATGGGAAGCTAAAAAAGTCCTTGACTGATATAAACATTACTTAGCAATAACTAAACCAGTACCTCTCATCAGCATTACTCTCATACGAAATCAAAACCACAGCAGCTACTAGAAAGAAAATTAACTCTATCCCAGCTGAAACCAGGACATTCAGTTTTGCAAACAGCTGTACTGAGAAACTGGTCGTTCAATCTGTAGCCAAACCATGACTAAACTTTTTAGTGGCAGTTCTTCCCTTGACTCCACAAGTCGCCTGCAGACAATTCATGGACGATTTTTCAATATGTGCCACTGGTGATCTGGAGAACTCTGGGGTAAGCTCACAGGTTGCAGAGCTTTTACCATTCTTAGCAGAAGTTGCTGTAGGTGACAGGGTGGTGCTCTGCACATGAACTGGCTGCAAAGTATCTACAAGGCATTTCACTATTCTGCAGTTCACACTAAGAAACAATCTGGAAGACGTTAATACAGAGACGAGCCTGCAAATAGCATTAAGTAATTTCAAAATGACTACTCACAGCATGCACTTGTGGTGGTCGATGATGCACTGTAAGCTGAGGTGCTCCAGAACCAAGAGTCAGTCCGTTGTTCATAACATACGCAGTTGTCTGAGGCATTCGTACTGTCATACCTGTAAGAAGCACAGTGAATACACTTTTGAGTATTCAATACTTAAAATCAGCTAAATAGAACATTGGAAGACCAACTCCTTGGTTTGGTTGGATGACACCAAATTTCGAACTAACACGCTCTCCTCAAACTGCCAGCAGACTGATGAAGACCTGCACGACAACAAAACCACCTCCTGTCCCCTGAAGCTATAAAAGTGAAAGTAAGCAGGTGCTTGTGTCCGCAAAGGGGACAGAATGATTGTTTAGTAACAGAGATAATGAAAGAAGTGGGCGGGGAGGGGAAGTGCAGGAGCTACAGGGAACTTAAGTAGGAAAAGAAGAATTACATGACTTTGGGATTCAGAAAGGAAAAGATAAATGCTGCTGCAGCAGAATGATATCCAGTCAGTATTCAAATGCCAGAAGGCTGTGCTGTGGATGGCACTGAAAACAAAAAAGATAAGTCACTGTCCAAGAAGCTTGTCCTTCCTCACAGAACGGACACCCCAATGGATGTTACTCACAGGTGTTCCATTTCATTCATTCCCACAGCAAGCTGACCTGACTGGCAGAAATAAACTAAGTAGATTTACAGCCTTGCAGATAATATCCAGAACTCTTGCAAACTATCAAGTTTTCATTCATTTTATACTACATCTCACTCTCTTTAACATTTTGTCAGTTTACTGTTGGAACATGTTTGTTCTATAAGCTCAAAGCTTTTGCTAATTATTCTGGGTGGTCTAGGGTGTCCCACGCTTGTATGAGATTGAAGCATTCTAATAACCCAGAAGAGAAAGCTCACAGGGCGACGTGTCGGGAAACCACAGTTATTGTATGGTAATTTCTTCTCTATACAAACAGTCATCAAACTATGATCATAGGTAATCTGTCAGTCTGCAGCATGGAATTCAGAGTTCTAAATCTTAATACTTTATTATAATAAAGTGGTGAACTCTAGGTTAATTGCTTCACATCTTCTTCCAATTGGCACATCTATCTAAGAAGATAATGAAGCTGTGCAAACTCCTGTAGGATAAAGAGTCACCTGAATGGGCTATTTCTTATCTATGAGACTCCAATCAGACGCTGTTTTAGCATGACTTTGATTTTATCTCAAGAAATTACAATAATCTGAAGGAAGATGGGCAGAAATGCCTTTGTAGGACATAAGGTGCAAATTTTGCATTATTTCTAGGTAGGCATACTACTTGGCTGAAGTCTAAGTACAAAACTACAATTTGCGAAACACTTTGGATGAGTTCTCACAGCTAATCTTTTGAAGACGAAGTACCAAGATCTTACTCCTGAAGCATCTGCTACTGACACTAAAGACTGTTTCAATGATAATATAAACCAATACGCATCAGTAGCAGCATCTCTGAAAACTGTGTAACAAAGACGGTGAAAAATGTAGAATGGACTCATGACAGCTAAAAGGGATCAAGAAAAACATGACTGCTGTTTTGTTAACAACATGTGAAACCTCTCTACCTGGTATGCAAATACGAAGACTTGAAATTATCTGTATTCTAACTAAACTGGTCTTTTATTTACTCAGGCTGACCATCTGGCTTCCTTGTCCTGAGGTACAGGGAATGCACAATGCTATGGAGGAACTGTCATTTTCTTACATCTTATGTGGCTTGTCAGACAAGAGTACTGTATAATACAGACACATGCATTCACGTATTTTCAAGCCAGAGTCACCAAACTGTCTCTAACAGAATCACAGAAAAGCCCAGGTTCAAAGGGACCTCTGGAGATGATCTGGCCCAACCTTCTGTTGAAAGAATGCTCTTAGATTAGGTTATTCAGGGTCTGGTCAAGCTGAATCTTCATTATTTTGGCGGAAACCTGCCTTGATTTCTGAGAATTTGTAAGCAGACAACTGAAGGATAAGTATTCATTGTGTCACCGGACCATCAGGTCAGAGCACATTACACAGAGATCTGTTGTTGGATGACCTTGCCTGAAAAACCATATGAATTCCCTACCTCATTGAGTTCTCCTAGAAAAGCCATTAAAATAGCTATTACCTATTAGATGTTCCTCAACAATGCATTAATTATCTTGCATGTCTAACATTAAAAGGTATTCTGTAGATATTAATACTAGTGATGCATATTTAAACATTATAACTGCTTTAAGAAGTGTTAAAATTCTGTCCAAACCATGTATGTTCTGTTTTGGTACTAAAGCAGAAAATACTAATAAAAAATAAGTAATGTAAGAGAATGCACGGTTAAGTACTCAAAATTCATTCCAAAGCAACAGGTAGATCACACAGGTCTAACTTGTAGCTAAGGGTAATGATGAAGAAAACTAAGTGTGGGCTGAGGTTACTTTGCCTTTTATGGCCTTTTGCCAACAGGAACGCAAGATGCGGACATGCCCCTCAAAAGATACTGCTGGTCAGAAGAACCTGAACTCAAATGCACGTGGCACAAGAATATAAGAAGTTTAAGAACTATGAAGAAGTAGTCTGAAAAGAACAATAATTTCCTCACACCCTGACATTTCATAGAGATCGTTCAAGAACTGTCTGATCAGCTTCTATTTAGGAAGCACAGCCGATTTGTCACAGCCTATGGCAAAGCAGCTAAATCCAGCTGTAAGAGATACTTAGAATTAAATTGCTACAAACATAAATGGATATTCTCCTTTCCAAAAACTATTGTTTCAGAACAATGAATTAATTATTTCTGCACAAACCTACACAGATAGTGTCTTACACGGCTCAAGCACTCAGTGTTCCGAGTCTGGCTTATACAGATGGTGTCTAAAAATTCACTACCTGGATGTCACAAAAGTAGGCCCATACTCAGTGGACTAGAACAGGGAAATTTATGTTTAACATAATGGTGTTAAAATAACCATAGTGTAGAAATTATGGGGAGCTAAAAAAAGGGCAGTTAAGATCCATCACCTCATAACAAAATATAAACTATCATTTAACTTTAAGGTCTTTATTTTTGATATCTACTCCTCATTTCAGAAAATGAGTTTACTGCTATGGGAAGATGACAGTTACGTGTTTGCAAAGTCAAGATGAACTTGCTGACGTCTCTAGTCAAGGAAACTCCAGCTTGCATCAATTTCTGATACATTTGGTGAGAAATTTTATCTGTCCAGGCCTAGAGAAAATAAGAAAATTTCCTGGGCATAGGACATCAGAGATTGTTGAGGAATTACATTAGGATGCCTGATAGAAATCTAACTTTTAGACGGGAAATCAAACACGATTTACTGCATACTTATATGTTTTAATCTTACTCCATAATAATAAATGGTCTCTAACTATCTTTCTACGAAACACTGGTGGCTCATCACCTTACTTTTCGCTACCTTGTAAAGTATTGTGCATGTCATCCAGAGATGCTTAGCTGGCAGAGTTAGTGCCTCATATGACTTAAATCCAGTTTTTCCTCATTCACATAGCTGCAGGGGGAATGATTTCTTAAAACCCTGAGATTTTTTCAAGTCTGTAAACTGGAAACCCTAACCTCTGTAATTTGGACTAGTGTTGTGAAACAAACCCCAAACCCCAAACCAAAAAACCAAACAACAAACACAAAACAAACCCCACATCCATCAGGTAGAACATATCAAGCTGTGTCATGCTAAAATGTGCATGGAAGAAAGCATCCCCTACCTCCAGCCTGTGGGTTGACTGGCCTTAAACCTGGGCTTGGCATGACAGCCCCTCGTACAGGCGTCTGAGCTGGTGGTGCAGGAAGAGTGGTGTAAACCACCTGATGGTTAGTGGGGGTTCTTGGTATTGGGAGTTTTGCAGCAGTTTGAGTCATTGGCCGATGAGTTACATTCACTGTTGTCGGAGCTGGAAAAAGACAAGACAGACCACAACCTAGGATGGAATTCCATGACGTTAAGCTGATAGGCCTATTCCAGAGTACACACCGCCTTTGGAAAACTGACTCATCTGAGCCACGGAAGAGAAAAACTGTCTCCATGAAATTCTGTCTGCTTTTAATAATGTAAGAAAAGAGAAAACGGCCTAAACAGTAATTTTCACCAGAAATAATAATGCCAATATATGCACAAATTCCAAACAGAAAAGGTAAAAGAAAAAAACAAAAGGTCCTGAATGTAAGCACAGCTGTGGAGAATATAAAAGCCACCAGCAATAAGTCTGTAGAACAGATCAGTCATAAGACAATTCCAATGCCAACTAACCTTCAACAATCATCTACAGGATAATAAAATAAAGGAAAAAAAGGATCTATTTTCCCTTATGTTAGAAAGAAAAGAAAAAAAAAAAAATCACACTGCAGACAAAATAACATTTAACTAGGGATGGAACCTCAATGGAACATTCACTCTGCCAAAAGGATTAATTGCCAAGTGCAGGTGGAGAGAGCTAGGAGTGATGTTGCTAATGTTTTTCTCCCCGCGTTACTTAAATAATACAACAGCTACAGTTTTATTCTCCTTCACTTCTACAAAGAACAGTGTATTTAATAACTTCCATGATCAGGAATTTGCATGATTTCTTCCACTCCATGGACTTAATTTGATCCTGAATTGCTTCCAAACCAACTGGACTATCTATCCCTTCACTTCATCAGTTAAAAAAAAAAAATATTACAGGAAACTGACTAGAATGGAAGAGTAAAAAATGACTCAAATATTCTGAATATTCACCTGAAAAGATTAGCACAATGTAGAGCACACAAGAGTCTGGTTTAAGGAAAAAAAAAAAAAAGCAGTCACTGCATTCCCATAATGACGTAAAGTGAAGTTACCTGTAGGTAATACATGTATGGTGGTCTGGGAAGGCCCACTCGTTGGCACACCTGTCTGCTGCACGGGGTTTGGCTGCAAAGGCTGCAAGGTGCGAGTCAAGGGCTGGGTGGAAATGCTCAATCCCGTAACAGGTGTCTGGTTTTGCTTCTTGCCGTCTCCTTTAAAACAAAATGCAGTTGTAGACAACAGCAAACAGAAATAAGAACATCACAGCATTTTAAAATCTTTTTTCCCCCCTGTCATTCACAGATTAACAAAAAATATTTCCTAGCATGACATTTCTTTGATCTTTTCATTCTGCAAACAAAACTGTAGAAAATTCATTCAATTCCTCTCACTTTCATTGTTCCAACCTTTTCCCCCCATATGCCACGATGTTCCATTCTACCATCACCAAGTCCCCATATTTCAGCCTAATTTGAAAACCTGAATTTAATGCAGCACTATGCCAAAGTCTTTAAAAGTTTCTATTAAAAAAAGAATAGTCTAAAACCTTAAAGGCCTAAAGATTGCTGTTTGTACTTGATTTGTTTCAAAAAAGTGATAGAGCTCCCTAAACAAATCTTGTCTACCTTTGATGCTTATATGTTATTTGCTGACTCTTTCTTTTATCCAATCTGTTAGTCATCCCTGTTTGTTGCTGTTCTAAATTTCCATGCTATTTTCTTAAAGAAGGGGAATAATTTTTATAGAAAACTTAAAAAAAGGTAATTTGTTTTCTCACATTGACACCCCCCTCAACATAACTTACTGTCTTGTGAGAAGTGACAAATAGTCTTTGTATCTATAGTTTACTACAGCAGTATTTCTTCCTGCTTTAGTTTATTTGTGACAACATAAAATATTCATTTGAGTGCAGGTTTGTATGTAATCCAGCCTGTGCACAAGTTGAATGGAGAAAGGAGAAGCTTTTGCCTGGATATTTCAAGTTAGAGTAGTAGTGGGCAAAGAGAAGGCACCACCAAAATGACAAAACACAAGATAAAAGAGTAAGTTAGGGGCACTCATTCAAAAGAAAATTTGCCCTAGTAAAATCACACATGCAGTGGCCACTAATTTACTAAAAGAGTGCATAACATAAAAATAAAAAATATATTAATACATATTTTACTCTTGAGAAATCACATCAACAATATATTGAAGAACACATTTAGAAACTATCCATTAAGTACACTAACTAGATTTCAAAGCACTAAGAACAGGGTTAATGGCAGTCCAGCTTAAAATGTTGGGGGTTTTAGAAGCTGGAGACTATTTTGATGGTCTCATCGAGCTGTCGTTAACAAGCTTGAAGCTACTAATAGCTTGAAGTAGCAGTACCTTTCAAACTGCTGTATGATAAATACAAGTCAAGACCATAAATACAACAAATTGCAGACTATATTGTCTTTCCCCAGACTGAATAGCTGAGCTACTTCACTGAAGCCATCTGACAAAAATGTAATTTCCTTTTCTTTCTTTTTTCAAAGTCTATAAGAAGAGCAGTAAAGGGATGCTCATTTTGTAAACAAAAAGTGAGATGTTCCCTGCTCTTTCATCCACTATCAGGTCTTGTGATTAGTTCAAGCTGCTTTTATTTTCCATGAGAATGAAAGATTTCCCACGGTTCAACAAATTATTTGAGTCTCTTCAGACTCCTACAGAGATGCATACACCTGCTTGCTTTGAATATTGACAGACTGATGCACATTTCAACTGATACTGGGTAATTTAAGTGATGCGAGTGCATTCTTAGTCATGACTTAGAGAAGATATGCTCATCATCCAACTAGTAAGAACCCAGGCAGCTGCTGCTGTTTAAACGTACTTCAAGTGAAAATGACAGCCTGGACAAATGTGAAGGCTTTTTCAGTTTTGCTTTTGTTTTTAATCTCACACAGAATTCTCCAAGTGCATTTGTTCCCGACCAATCAAGAGCTCTGTGGAGATTCCAGTTGCTGGAAACTAGGTCAGGACTGTACCAGCCACAGGAAATGATGAAAGATATCCAACTCATCTTCACTAAATAAATGGAAATAAATGGCAAAGGCCACTTTAGCTCTGTAAGTGAAAAATCAGCCAGAAAAACAGGAAGACTGGGTGCATAGTAAGCACAGGACTAAGGTTAAAAGTAACATGGGAACAGTTCCAACGCTAAATGAACACAGCATCGTATTTGTGAAAAATATGAAACTGGAGGAGACAGGACAAGCTGATTCATGGAAATGAGCATAAAATGGAAATCATTACTAGTGGAGGTGTAAGCAAAACTCCAAATCTAATACACAAAATTGCAGAGAAGAGCGGCTAATTTCCATGCAAGAAAACGGGCCTCCAGTTCTAGCAGGAAGGAGTTTTAATCAGCATCCTAATTCAGAAATGGTATAATGGAATTTACAGAATAGCACACCTACCATACACATACGATCCAAGAAACTACAGATGTGTCAAACAGCTTATAAAATAAAAATGGATACTTGTATGTATTTAATTATTTTTCCAACAAAAAGATAAATGCAAAAAAAAAAACGTGGAACATGGCTGGTTTTGAGAGCACACTTATGTATCTTTCCTAGATTACAAATCCACTTTATTCTAGGGACAGGTATCAGCTAAATCTTAGTTGTTTTAGTATTTTTAGGAAATAATTTGCTGCAGTGCACTGCACAAATATTTAATAAAAAAAGAACACCGAGGAGACCGTACAGGTATTGCAAGATACTTGCAGACAGAAAAGTATCGAGATTACTTGGATAAAAGGATGACAACAATTGTTCTGAACAGAAATTAACAATCTGGCTTCTCAAATGTTACACAACATTTTCATTAATAATTTTTGCACACATCAGAAGGTGTGCACTGAATTTAGTTGCCAGTTTACTAAACTGGAAGATGCTACCAGTATGGACATGGACCAAAATACCACACAGGAACAAAGCTGTAAATTAAATAACAAAGCTTTTTATTACACATTTGTGTAGTGCAATGCATCGAATTACTGACTCCTCACACAAACTCTAAACATAAACCAATCTGTGAGGCTGCAGACCATCAGTGAGAGTCTGGCTTCTGCTTTGCAGCGAAGAGACCCACAGGAGCTAACTTGGGCCTGAAAGTACTTGAGAGGAGTTTTTATAGCTGCACATGCAACCAAGGTGTCAATTTTTAATGGTAATTGTGAAGACATACTTTTAGGCAATCAGGGAGGAAAAAACTCTCCAAGAAGTGTTACTTTTGGTAAAAAAAGATTAGCTGAAATACCTTGCAATACTGTGACATGCTACTTTAAAACATACCATAAACTTACCACAGAGCAACCATCTTTTTATCTTTTTGAGAACTAACCCTCAGAAGAGATGACACTGATGAAAGCTTGACTCCCTACACTATTCTGATTCTCACATATGCAAGTCACAAAATCATCAAAATCCTGGCTAGAAAGGACCTCTGGTGGGCATGTCCAACCTCTTGTGGAAGGTGGACTGTCACGAACAATAAATCAAATGAGCTGAGGCTTTGCCTTGATGAATCTTCAGAACATTCAAGAGTGGAGCTTCTGCCATCCCTGTGTGTTGTACTACTTTCCTACTGAGATTTCTTTTCCCCTCAAGCTCAACCTGAACCTCCTGAACTTGTAGTTCGTGGCGACTGCCCCTTGATATATCACCTGGCGCTGCTGAGAAGAGTTGTGCTCCATCATCTTTGTAACTATTCTCCAAGTAGTTGTAGACTGCTATTGCACTGTCTCTCAGTCTGCACTTTGCCAAACGTGCCATGGTATGTCCATCTCTTCTCACAGGTCATGTACTCTAGGTCCCCACCATCCTGTCACCATCTACTGGGCCCTCTCCAGAGCTACAACTCTTCTGAAGTCAAAGAAGGGGGAGCCAAAACTGGACATCATATTCCAGGTGTGGTCCACCAGTGTAGATTTGGGGGCAATAATAACTGAAATTTAAATGAGAATACACTGTTGGCTCATATTCAATTCAGTGTCCACCATAGATCTTCTGCTGATAAAAGAACTAGACTGTCCGCTATCTGAACTGCATAATGCGTCTCTAATACTTGTGTACCACATTAACTCCTTTTGGTGGTAACATTACACTTCTCCCTCACTGAAAGAAATGCTACCACATCTCAGTATGATTTTCTATGTTTGTAAAATACAAATACAGAGCAAGTCAAAATACTAAAAACGAACATGTAGAACGTGAACGCACTGGCTAGGGAGATAGCTACTGAGGTTGTCTAGAGGAATCAAAACTTGGTGGCTGGACATCAGAATGCAGTGTAAGGGCATGCATTTGGAGACCACACAGAATTAAGATTTTTATCTCCAATAGTAGAAATACCAATTTTTCAATTAAGATGATAGTGCAATACATAGCCTTAAGTACAGACTCTTAGTACTTCTCTGCAATACTACAATTCTTCGCTAATCCAATGCTAATTATAATTAGACCTGCCCACAGTTACACAAGACTTATAAAAATGTATTCTTTTAGAAGATGAAGTGCATCCACACTGCCAAAGGATGTAAGAGCACAACTATATTTACTCTAATCTTGGCATACAGTCTCAAAGCAAAGAACAGATCTGTATTTTGTATCTAAACTCTTGCACGCAATTTTTTCAGTTAAAAGATTAGAAGCTGAAATAATCTAATGCCTGAAGACTTACTATAGAATTAAAAGGTCTTTAATTAATCAGTAAACAGAAAAAATAATACATCTAGAAGAACCTTCCAAAATATAATAAAGAATTCAAACATCTCAAATTATTCCACAAGCCTAAGAGATTTCAGCACAGACAGCAACAATGCTTTAATTAAGGGAAAGGTAAAATCTTAAGGACTGTTTTACAGTAAGTAGAATTCCTTTTATTTAATGCCTATCAGAATTCTTTAGTAACAGTCCTCTTTAACTGAAACACCAAGGAATAAAATACACTAAGCAGAAACTCAAGCTTATTGCTTTCTAGCATTCAAGGGATGAAACAATACTTGTAGCTCAATTACCCCTGTGGCTAGCAAAATCTTTTTGACCTACCTTGAGAAGAGCCATCATCCTCTTCATCCAGTGTAAGATCAATGACACCTCCTGAATCACTTCCTGTGACCTTCCCGCTCTGAAAGACAAAACTCCTTCATTTTGCAAAAGCAAATCCAGGGAGCACAGGTGGAAAAGGGATACGAATTGAACATTGAGAAAGAGCTCTCAGAATTGATGCACTTATTAGAAAGGAACTGATGAAATGAGCAGGAGGAAGAAATTTCAGACAGATTTCCCAAGACTTAAAAAACAGGCAATAATCAAATGACTGTAGTGTGGTATCAAATAAAGTATTTTTAGCTTTGTAAGGAATAAAAAAAGACCGATGACCAGCAGCATACTGCTGATTTTTCAGATAAAGAAATAAAAATTTGGTGCTATAGAGTACCTTTCAACTATGACTCTTAGTATTTTAATCAAGTTGTAATCTGTGCTTGCCTCTATAGGAGCATAACCTTTTGACAGAACAGTCACCAGGACAATACATCACTTCTCTTGAGACAGCTCGGCCTATGTGCCTGTAAAGAAACTGACTTCTCAGTAACAAAAAGGGAAAGCTACACTGGAACCTGTAATGCTTATAAAACATGTGATCAAAAGCCATCAGAAAACTCTTAATTGTATCCATCTTTTTAAAGTAATTTCATTATTGTATTTTTATCCATTATCACAAATTTTAGCATTCTGTTATTCTACATATGAAGTCATTTGTAAACCATCTCTTTAAAGAGGATAAAGGGATCTTTTAAGCTATTGTGAAGGCTAAATGTTATAAAAACCCCTGGAGGACCATCAAACAAGATTTATCTTCTGGATCACTTGCTGCCCCTTGGCTGTTCAGACCGGGGGGATCACCAACATTTTCCTTTAGGTGATGGAAAAAATACTGGAGGAGATCCTATATATTTCTGTGTTTTTAAATATACTTTGTAGGGAAAAAAAAAAGCTTGAATGATGTTAATTTCTAGTACCTTAAACTTGCTGCAAAAACTAGGGTTTTTTTGGTTTTGTGGAAGAGATGATCATTTATTGTTGGACTGCTACCAGTTTATGGATTAGAGTAAACCAGGTTCCTTAGAACAGACAAATGGTTAGGAAAGGAACATAATTATCAAAATCTCTGAACAATTTACATGGGAAATAGTGTAAGTTATCAGCCCCACATGGCCTGCACAAATGCCAACATGGTAAATCCTATGAAGATTAGATTTTTCTGTGTGGACAGATGCAAAAAGTTTAAACATTATTATCGGCTCTATGACCTTCCATTTGGGTAAAACTAAGCCTTTTAGGAGGTCCTAAAGACAATTCTCATACACACAGTGCTTTGGGGAGAGGGAAAAGTGGTATGATTACTAATGCAAACAAAAGCTGTGTCCAAATTATTTGTCACTGAATTTGGAGTGCCTGATATGATTGATCTCTTCATTATGCATTATTATAACCTCATTTCTTCTTGCCTTAAGTTCTAATCCTGCCACTGATGAAATTCTGCTAATAACCTACATGATACACAACTTGAGTAAGAAATATCTAACTACTTATATTGACAAGTGATAGAAGAGACCTCTATAGGGATTCTATCTTTGCTATACAGAGAGAAACATCTTTCAGACTTATTAACCATGGAATTCTTTGGTTGAATGATTTCTATTTCAAAGACTTTCCAGCTTCAGTTTTCTGAATACGATGAGCTGATTTACTCACTTCAAGCTTAAGTTAAAAGGCACATTCAAATAATCAATGATTACTTGATTAGCATGAAGTCAAGAGGAATTTCTTTCCAACCTCATTATCTTCCCAGTCAATGATGTGCATTTTTGAACTATGGGTCTCTCTGCCAGAAGAAAGCAGACTGAAAAATGGAGAGGGAGATTTATAAGGAACTGGAGAAAGAAAAAAACCACACACTAAGCTATGCATTTCTCCCCACTATAAAATACCTTAGCCTGAAGTAATTTCCTTTCAATTTTTCCTCTGCAAGGAAATCTAAATCCTTAGAAAAATACTCTGAGAGCTAACTGTTTTGAAGCCCTATTTAACCATGCCGGTTGAGAAAGTTCTTTGAATTTCCAAGTCAGCAAGCGTCACTGCATGCCTTTTTTATCTTGGTGTGTCTGGATGGCCAAAATCTTGAATTAGTTAAACGGGCAACTATTAAATGATAAATCCAATCAGCCGACATGGTCTCATACACGTACTTCTCAGGAGGAAAGATCTTCTTGTGGTTAGCCATACTATTGAAGGTTTTCTACTAAACTACCCTGGTAGCAAATCCTCAACAGGAATTACCTGTAAGTAGTTAAGTTCTTTCCACAACCCACACCAGAAGTTGCACACCTGCAGGGCAGCGTTTTGAGAGGTGCTCTGTGGTACACCCCCCAGTCCCGGTCCCAGGGCACAGACTCCAGCTACTCCAAGAAGATGCTGTAACTCCACAGACAGCACACCCTCAAGCCCTGACTCCCCAGCCTTCCCAACTAAATTCCCATAGTATCTCCCCTGAATGAAAGTCAGGGGTACAGGAAAATTTTAAGGAAATCCACAACACTGAAAATGCCACACATTGTGTTTCCTACCTGGCGGGGAGTATGGTATAGGAGTGTTGTCACTTACCACCTGAATGGTTAAGACCTACAAATGGAACCATCTGGAATCATCCCTGCCAAAAGCAAGTTTTCAAAAAATCCTGTGCCCAACTAATCAAGAAAATAACCCCGCCCTTTAACTAATAACAGTTAAAATGACTGTTTAACTCAGAAACTCTCTCAGGGAAATTTTTGTTGCTACAACGATTTGTGAAACTCCAGTTTACAACTGAGCTATGTTTGAGGGAAGGCTAGTCAGAAACAACTGCTACTGCTTCTGTAAAAAGAATGGAATGGGATTCTGAGGAGGAGACTGCCATGTCACACATCAGAGGAGATTCAGACACATTGCTCCGAGCAAAATTAGAAACCAGTTTAACAAGGCTTGCAGCACTGACGAAGGCAAAGGGAACCCTGATACTGGACTTTCAGTCATCTGTGAACTACCTTCATACAAGTCTTTCAGCTCCTAGTATTAGATTTCACCAAGCATGCAAGCATTTGGGCAGAAACTGGTAATGCAGAAAAGCCAAGTCGAGGCATTCTGGTCTGCTACCAGCTTTCTACAAATGCAGGAAGCCAAAAACCTGAATCTGCTTCAGCTGATCTCTGCAGAAGAGCGCAGATGCAGGTGATGCAACCGTAACACCTTTTCGTCAGCACAGTTACACTAGTGAAATAAATAAAACCATTTGATGAGAATGCAAAACATACGCCTGGTGCTTTAGTTCACATATTGCCTAGCAAGTCCGAGTAACAGAAGATTCAGTGGCCTTAGAATATCAAATAAACAGGAACAGAAGCAAAATAACCACTGTAATATGAAGTGATCTCTATCTATTTAAAGACCGCAGTTACAGAAAAACCAAAACAAACAAAACCACAACCCCCCAAACCACTGTTTTGTTTGTCAGAACCAGAGCACCAGTCTCCAAACAAACCAGAAGTGGCCCATAAATCTGACAGCTTACAGCAGCATCTGAGTAGTTTCTAGTTATCAAACAAAAAAAAAAAGTTTACACTGAGTTTTTGAAGAAACGTAAACTGTCAAACTCCTTTTTCTATCCTTCTTAACAGCTCATGTATCTTAATGTATATGCCTTTAAACTCCAAGTAAGTGGAAATCCTTCAAAATACTGTCATTTTGGACCTGTTTTATTCATAGCTGATGAAGTAACTTTGTACAACCTGGAAGCAGCAACATCATGAACTGAACCATCGAGTTAACCACAACTGTATCTGAGCCGCCTCAATTTAAACTTTCCTCTGCTTTCATATAGCAGACAGCAGTGTAACAATCTTAACACAAAACAATGCAATAAAAAATCAAATTCAGAATTAAGTTAAAAATTAAGCCTAACAAATCCTACTCTGAAATGTCACAGTTTTAAAAATAAATGTGAAATTTCTTTTTAGGAAGAGAGCAACAAAAATACAAAACTTCATCGTTTCCTGACTTCCTAATGTTATTATAGTCACATCTTTATTCTTCATCTGGTTGGTGAACTTCCATTTGCAATTAAGATGTTTTCCATAAAAATGACGTGTCCTGTAACTGAACATTTCATACTTAAGTCTACTGTAGATCCAGCACAAGAAGATGTATGCGATTTGGAGTTGAAAAGCAAAACACTATGGTGAAGCAGGGGAAGAGGACTGCAAGGTGTGATTAAAAGCAGAAACAAAGGTGAAAAAAGGAAGCAGGAGGAGGAAAAAAAGGCAGCAGGGGAAAAGAGAACTACAAGCCAAGCAGCAGCTGAGCGTGCACCACCACAAATACAGAAGGATGGTGCGAGTGTAGTGTAATGCTCTCCACTATTCCCAGTGTTGTATGTTTTTCCTGAAACAGCCAGGCAAGGAGAAGGCACTTCCCATTTACAGTATCAATCTGTTTTGAAAAATGTGCTTTTTAAAGAAAATCTTTTCAAGTTGCAGGTCTTCTGCCCCAAACTGCTTCAGTTTGCAAAGTCATGCCCACTCCTACCGCGTTAATCTAACTATCCCTGGGCTCTGTTTGCATCCCAAATGTCCCAGGCAAGCATCTAACTTGGCAAGTATGAAGGAGAAGTATTTTTAATGCCAAGCACATAACCTGTGAAAGCAGCAAGCGGAAGGAAGATCCCAGAAGAGGGGCAAACCCAAGAGTAAATCCTCATCCCTTTCAAATATCTGAGTGAAACCTCTAAGTCCTGAAACAGAGGCTAAGTCATAACCTCTCTGAACAGCACTTAATCAGTTAAGTGTGAACTGCTTTACAATGGATATGGAAGATACAATAATGAACAGTATGTGTAAAATGAACACAACTATTCAGATCTGTGCATTTCTCTCACTTGAATTAATATTAGAAATTTGTATTTCTACGTGCTGTACTAGCTGCAAAATTTTGCTGAAAAGTGATCTAGAGTACTGATTCTTCCGTAAAAGTAAAAATCTGAAAATATGAATATTTTCTTTTTTTTACCATGAAAACGTCTAGAAGTAGTCTTTGTTTTAATTTCTTACATGAAATATCTGTTCATATTACAGTAATTACAAAGTAATTCAGGGTTTTCTACAAAAGATTAGTAAAAATGATCTATACTCAGAATTTCATGCATTTTCCACTGCATATACTATGACAACATAAAATCTGCTTTCTTCCAATTCCAAGCCCAAAAGTCTCTTTACCAAATAAAGAAAGTACTGAGAAAGAGAGGTACTGATATACTTATGAAGTGCCAGGAAAAAGCAGCAATCATAGTTTTCCTTGAGGAAGAAAATAATTGTACAGTGACTTTCTAGAACCAATGCCATATGGATATTACAGAAATTTTAAAAATGTAATAGAAAAAGAGCTCCTAAAAGTAATAAAAATCCTGAAACATGTTAAAAATGCATAAACACAGTGAACAAGGTCACCTGAATCTAAAGTCACAATTAGGATTTGCAATAAAGCCAATGTAAATGCTTTATAATTAAGAACTTCCTTCTTTTGGAACACTGTCATTATATCCCCTATGTCATTGACTGCAATACCTGATAATTAACCTACACATTAGTCTATAGTAAATTAATAAAAGGAAATCGAAAAGGAATCAGCCTCGCAATAAAATGAAGGGCTGTCTCTGGTGTTGAAGTCATTCTGAAGCATCTGCCCACGGAAAAGTAGGGACACTGAGAAAGGCTGCTATCTTTTTTAATGTTCTTCCACATGCTGAGACCATTTCACACTGTTGTAAAATACACTGTAGCGGGAGAAAGAATATCACCTTAGCTTTGGTATCCAGCAACTTTTTCATGTCAGCACCGCTGCAAACCAGGTTGATTCATCATTTGTAACTTCAGAAAAAAAAAAAAAAGAAAAAAAGGGGCGCGCACGTATGTGTAGAAAAAAGCTATTCCAATTCCACAAGGAAAACGAATTCAAGGAAGAAGACTGAATTTAAAGGCCAAAGCATGTATGGTAGACACAATGTTGAGAAAATCTCCCACCATAACCACAACTGTGAAATTTAACAAAGGAAGTAGTCAGAACATCACAGCGGATATGTGTCAATGGCAAACTACTGAAGAAAACTGGGAAAGAAATCTCTAAAACTCAAACTGAAAAGCAAACGTTACCTTGTACATCATTTTATATTACAGCACACGTACACACCCCAACATGCACATGTATTATACCACGTGAAAAAATCAAGAAGTAAATGTTGGTATTTTAAAGAAAGTTCTGAATATGCACTTCTCTATTCACATATGATATATATGATTTAGAAAAGGTTTTGGTATTATATAACGCCACGGTTCAGTTCATCACAGAGATAACAGTGCTATTCATTGTAATGCCACCTGCTTTTCATAAACGAACATTTCAGTATGTAGAAGTGAAAAATGAGGGGGAAAAAATGCAACAACAACAAAAAAAAAACCACAGTGCAAAATAAAAATTAATTCCAGGGTAGTAAAGATCAAAATTCTGAAGATTACATGTGGCACGCTGACACACTGCAGACAATTTTTTTATTAATGTTTTCTACAGTAACAAAACAGAAAAAAATCTGGGGGGTCGTAAAACAGACAATCCATGAAGCATCCCACCACCACAATCATACATGACGCACCAGGGCGTTATATAATAGCAAAATCAGTCTTACATTATGGGGAGCAATGTTAAAGATATGTTCTGGGAACGGGGCACGTGTGTGGGGAGGGTGGTGATACCGTGTTTGTACGCATAAGGCCCACAATATGTTTTTAGTCATCCATATACAAAAATACAGATTTCAAACACAAATCTAAGCAGCTGTGGAAATTATTTTTTAATACATTTTGGAGCATATTTCAGTCATTAACTGCTTCCATGTCAAGACTTATTACTCCTTAACCGCTATTTTTTCCAATGAAGTAACTCCCACAAAATTGAACTATTCCAGCCTTGCAAAGCTGTCATGAAAACTTATTTGACCAGGTATTTGTCATCTCTTACCAAGATGAAAATGTGAATGATAATGCAATGAAGTCAGCATTTTACTGAGATCACAGTTTGCACGAACAAAATTTCAGAGGGCTGCAATACATGTTTTGATAGTGTGTGGCTGCATACCTGTATAATACTCAAACACTATTAACAGACATTTTACATATTGCATTTATAAGATTGATGCGTTCTCCTTAATCAGTACTGTGCAACACCTCCTAAAGAATAAGAATGATGCAAGCATGGAAAAAGTGAATAACCGGTCTTAGAAACTCCTATGTGTTATATACCCTCTCATTTCTCTGGTGCAAAGAGTAGATGTTGGTTCTGCTACCCCTATTAATAAGAATCATAAATCAAGAAGGCTAAGAGACTGATTGCCCAAAATGCTGGTTTTAGGCCCTAGCAATCATAATTCCAACCAAAAGCCATAAAGGAATACTTGACACAATGGTTAAAGTATTTCTCTACTGCTGTGATTTTGTTTTTCCTTAACCAAACAGTTAAAAGGGTATATAATAAACACATACACGCACACATGCGCACACACACGTCCCTTTACTGGTTCTTACTCTTTTGAGGTGAAACATCTACCTTGTCTCCCCAAAGCCCACTCAAGAGTTTCCCAGCAATATTATGTGGGATGGCCATTCTGGATGATGGAAGATCATCTTAGTAACCAATAAATATATTTTATTTAGAGTACTCTTCATACTAGCTTAACACAGCTTTTAAAAGCTATTATCCATGTCTGGTGTAATGATATAATCAGTTAGATTGTTTTAATATTCTTCTCAATTTTTTGGTCTAAAATGACAAATTGGAGCCTACAAAACAGAAGTATATTTACTTATTGAAAGCTGCTCTCAGTAACTAAGGGTGGTTTAGGTAACATAGATATGGTCTCAGGGAATAACAAACACTTCAAAAAATGAATTAAAAAAAATTATCTGAAAAATTCCCACCAGGATGTCATGTAGCTGAATTGAGTGGCTGTTGTAAGGAACAAAATTTAAGTGAATCCATTCTTGTATGACTTTCAAACTGTCCTCCTGCTAACATCTTTGTAATTTACATTTCTAATTAGTCTCAGGTAAAGGTTCCACCTCACAGAGGAGAGCTAGTTGCATTTTAAACAGCACAAACATAACCCCAGGGTCAGAGACAAAAATCAAGTATCTTGTTTTACATATATAATTATGCATGTTTATTTTCAGTGACAAAACCATGAAATGCAAGGAAACATATTCATCAATAATGCTTCAACAATATAGAATTAAGAGCTTTGCTTATAAATTGTACGCTGACATATCCACTTTGTTCACATTGTTTCCCAACAGACATTCACAAAGGTTGTTACACATTGCAAAGTAGAGGGATAGAGTTGTAAGTGTACTTTATTAACATTTTACCAGATGAATTTCCAACAGTCAGCAAAATAGCCTAAGTTAAACTGTAGTTCAACCAAATAAATCAAGGCATGTCAGAAACAACGGGAAATGGATAAGACACTGGTGGATTTTTGTTTTGTTTTTTTTTAAAACAGTACTAGCTGAAAAGGTGAAATGCACAGATGAAATTCAGACTGAAAAAAGATTTACTCTGTAAGAGGATAAGGTGCATCTGCAGTGGGGAACAGGGAAGAAAAGACTATTCACCTGACCTGGTGTTTTAATAAACATAATCGTTCTTGACAGACTGACTTTATGCCAGCTATTTTTAACACATCCAACCCCATTCACATTTTTTCACTGGTATTTTATGTCACAACATAATAAAAGCTGCTTTCATAGACTCCCCTCAGTATACCATAGCTATATTTATATATTATATATATGTAAATCCTGTATCTATAACTGGGATTCATAATAAAATACTTAAAAACCATTCTAAAGATTTTTTTTATATAATTAAAAAAGCCTTTGCCTCTGTAACAATAATATTTACCCAATACATTAAAAGTGCTTGTCATGTCTTCAGAAATGCAATTCTAGGACCTGAGGCACTGGATCAGCTGTTGGTAAAATGACTGGGACTGAGTAAGAACCCTTAAATTTCTGTGTATCCAGGAAAAAATGGGAGTTGAGAGACTAACACAAACATAGTAAGATGCCCCCTCCCACATCCCTGTGGCCATTCCTTTTGGAGCAAGAAGCAGAGGAAGGCTGAAAAAGTAGCAGCAGTCATACAGCAAAATCATGTGCCCAAGCTGCTTACTGAAAACTTTGACCATACTGACCTGAACAGTATGCAACTACTGGTAAGTTGTATAGCTCAAAATAACAAAAAAGAGATGTACCAGGCTAAAAACCACAACAAAGCCAAGAACACATTCAATTTCAAGGCATCATTCCAATGCCTTACAGTATTTGACATTTGTGCACATTGGAGCTCTTCATAGGGCACAGAGAAAGTGCATATAGTGAAGAAAATTTACCTTCTAGACCTCCCACAGTGTAGATCGCAGTACCTTACAGTGGGGATGAATTACTTAAACAGCAATAAAAGAATAAAAAATTTAACATGTTGTAAGATACTGTGCCAACTTAATAAAAAGTAATTACGGTACTCCTGGAAGCAACAGCAGAGATTTCCAACCTTACCAGGAAAAAGCACAGAAAACTTAAGTTCCAGATTCACAGCACCAGCACCAAAGCTTCATTATGAAAATGAGATGCAAAACTAAATAGATGGATGTACTGTAAAAGGTTCCAGTCATTCCCCACTGTTTTCAGAGTCATCTCCATCAAGGGAAATGGAATTTAATCAATGAAATGAGCCATTATTAAAAAAAAAAGTCTAGTTGACTTGGTTACAGCTAAATGCTGGGTTTTGTTCAACTGAAATGAAATATTCTGATTTTAGGAAAAGGCCTAATTAGAAAATTCAAGAGCAAAAGATCATAAATTTCTTCAAAGTATATATGTTACATTCAGATTTTTAAAGTGAATTTTAAATTATTTAGATTAACAATTTTGTATTAAGTTTACAGCTAAAGTCTAAATTTAAGTTTAGACAAACAAACTGCAGTTAACCTGTTGGTTCACCAACATGCTTTACCTATAATGGAAACATAATGGAAAGGGGGAGGGGGGGAAGGAAAAAAGAAACTCAAGTTATCCTGCTGTTCGAGGTTCTCTGCTGATATTGCCATTAAGGAGTCCAATTCATTCCGTTTTGATAGAATTAATGATGTTCACACAGCATAACCTGTACTGCAATTAATAGGACTGACTTGAAATTTTATCTCACAGCTTAAAACAAAAGACCCTCTGCTGCCCCTATTACTGTACACAGAGCCAAGGTTCACTTTACAAAAGCAGCAAAACACCCGTTCTGTTTGTCTACTTTAGCTTGTCTAGAAAGGAAACACATGTAGGAAAGATTCATTTAACACTTTGGATGGGAGGGGGAACAGGAGAAACATTTTTCAAGTTCTGGAAGGTTAGAAATATATTCTATTAGTTAGAATTAATTCAAATATTAGCAGAAAACTTAGCGAACACTGACTCCACCTACTGTGAAGCAATAATACTTCCAGCCCAAACCAGGAATGCTTTTTCTCCCATACAAAAATAAAAAAAGCTAGTAATACTGCAGTCAGTAGCTTTGAAGTATCAGGTTCAAACTGAAGGTTGTAAAAGGACATTGTATAGTTTGGTGCCAACACAATTAGAATTTAACAAGTGAGAAGCCAAAAATATCCAATTATGAGCCAACAGAATAGAAGTCAAGTTAGAAGCCAAATGGTAATTAAAAAGAATCAGACACATGCCCAGATTGGCCGAAAGAGTCCCCTTTTTCAACTTAAATCACCAACTAGATTTATGTCAAGGAACGAAACAATCAGCAATATGCTGTTACAGTGAGTTACGTAAATGCAGTTAGGACCAGAGCAGGGCATGTGGTCAGTATGACCACAGTATGCAGCAAGAGGGAACAGAAAAGAATCATCTCCTGGCAACGTACTTTTCTTGTTTCTGCAGGATAAATGTTCAATGCCAGTATGCTGGAATAAACAAATACCTGAGACAAAGTCAGGAATATTTTTTGGGGGATAAAAAACAATACATACCCATCTTGGTGAAAGTTTAGAGTAAATCTCTTCAAACAAGAAATCAGATTTGCCAGTCTTGCTGAATGAATTCTATGAATCCCTAAAATTTGGAAATCTATGTTACTCTAAATTATCCTAGAATAAATTACTGCACAGTTCTACATTTTAAGAACTGTTTGCGCTTTGTTTTTTCAATTTTTCTTCTTTCTAGCCATTAGAAAGGATTACTTTCTCTACCATTTCCATCTAAGCCTGACAAAATTAAAGTCCTGGATCCATGATTTCCTTCCTCTAGTCATTGATGTCGTAAGTTAATGCTGCAACTAAGGAAGTGTAGGATTGTGCAGAAGTAATTTTTGTATTAACAATTATATCTGATCAACTAGCTCAATCATTATAACAACAGCAAATAAAAGTGACTGTAAACACAATAGGCAAGATGAATATAGCACTTTCAAAACCTTTTAGTCTTTAACATGATCCATCAGAAAAATGGAACACTCTGTGCTGGTCTTACACTTTGGAAATGTGATGCTGTAAGTACAAATAACCTACCCAAGGCCACAAAGGTATACATTATCAGCCAAGATAAAAACTCCAAAGTTCAGGCATCAAGTCTGCTGTTCAGACTATAACAAAGCGATACATCTCATTCAATATCTGAAAGTCTTTCCCAGCAAGGAAGTTCTCCATAGAATTAAGAGTTTATCATTGTCAATTTGTCATTTCAGCAGGGATTTTTCTCTATTTTGCCCACTGCTGAGCAACACAGACACTTCCAGTGAAGTCCTTAGTGTGATGAACTGTGTTTGTGCGTGCATATACACATGCATTTCAAAGGGATGAAACCATTCTTATTTCATTCAGTTAATATAATAGAAAACAGTTTTAAATGCTACACTGTTCATTCTTCCAAAGCGGACCTACCATAATTTGTGATCTGATGACCAGTTTTCCATTTTTATTTACAGGAAAATTTCTCTATTTGTCAGAATCTCTGGTGAAAATCATGGCATTGAATAGCAGACAAATCATGAGTTAGATTCTCAAGTGTTTTCATTAAAAATTAACTACCACTAGCCCTCCTCATTTGTAATTTTTCATTAAACAGCCTTTTAAACTACAATTTCATTTCTCTGACAAAATTCACATCCACTATCCTGAGAATTTCTACCCTGTAAAAACCTCCTATGGAAAATGTAATGATAGGATCAGTTTACTGTAGTGAACTAATCTAAAGAAGTCAAAAACCACAACAGTGTTTGGATATTGTTTGTTGGGGAAGAACAGAATGTCCTTCTTGTGAATTATACTGTACTGACAAAGACTAGAGCGCAAAGACAATGTGAAATGTAATGGAAGAGGTAGGTGAGAGGAAATAACAAAAAATCCTCTCACAAGATAAGCACAGAGTCAACACTTCAACTCTAATTACTTGCCTTTTAAGCAATAAACCTTTCTCAGCTCTTTTGAGAACGTCTTCCCCATTTCATGCACAACTGAAGAGATCCTAATTTTAGTATCATTTGTATCAAACAGTGCCTTTGGAGAACAGAATGACTGAAATCCTAGCCAGAAATATTAAATTGGAAAAGGAAAGACCTGAACTACAGGACTTACAGAGAAAAATCAACTGTGCGGCTCACAGAGAAAATCAACTCTGAAGAATGTTGGGGGTTTTTTAAAAAAAAAAAAAAAAAAAAAAAAGGCAAAATCCTCTGGTAGGTCTGATAACAATTTGAACAGAGAGTGACAGTGTGGTCAAGCAATTCCAGGTGTTTTCATGCATATGTATGTTTGTAGTGTATCTGTGCCTATTTCATTGAGCTTCTACTTTCTCCATGCTCTTCAGTAATCAAGTATTTGATTTGTAAGATGCTACATTAGTGCCAGCAGGCACAAATCGGTGTAATAAATACGCTCTTCACAAAATGTAAAAGCCATGCACTTAGTGAAGAAAGCATAGCTCTTCAGCTAAGTGGAAATCAATATCTCCCTTTCATTTTTTTAAAAATAGCTCTGCTCAGCCACTTAAAGAGTCCCAGCTGCCACAGAAAGTCATACAAACTCCAAGCCCTGCTCTGTTTAAGTTTCTGTTCCAAAGCTCACTTCAGGAGTGTGAACAGGATACTTCTTGCTGAACTAGACCATAAGAAATTTCATTAGTAGACCAAGTGAAAAAACAAATCTGATTATTTTTCCATTTTAGCAATTCATTTGAAATCAGTTCCATTACAGAAGCATCAAGTCATTGGTTCTTGTTTTATCACACGCTTTATAAAGACAGGTTCGTTACAACAGCCTTGAAGGGGACCGGCAGTTAGGTTCCCACTGGCCACGTTCTTGGGGAGAAACACCTTGGAAGAACTGTGGTTCAACAAGACAGGGCTTTTGGATTTCAGAGCTGGGTGTCCCTCAGGGACTAAAGTCACAGAATTGGTGTCAGATGGCACCACAGACTTCTTAGGGAATAAAATTTTGCTTTGTTCTAAAACAACATGGTTTATAGAAGAGGTGGAGGCACCAGATAGCGATTCTTTTATCACTTCATTTGGGATCTTGCTATATAGGTAATTGGGGGAGTTATTCTCCATTATATCTGACCAAGCCCTGTAGCGAACTTCCGCAGCTCCCCAGTAGTGTCTAATGGCAGACTCGGAGCGATGGCCTGTCACTGCCATTATTTCTCTAGGCCCCAGTCCTGCTTCACAGAGTAGCTGGATGGTGGTAGTTCGGAGAGAATGATTGGTATATCGTTGAGAGAGCCTGGCTGCCACACTTATCCTGGGCATCATGGTACCTAAGTAGTTCACACCCATCGGTTCTCTTTTGTACCAGACAGGCTGCTCTTGCATTTGCTCTGATGTTAGCTTTAAAGGATGCAGGTAAAAGGCAGGGGGCTCTGGAGGCAACTTAGACAAATAAAGCTCCAAGGAAAAAACAGGACAGTTTGGGTCTCCTGGCATATCATACATTTTACCCATTTTATGAGGATCTTCTCCATTTTTTCCTTTGCCAGGATACCTAAACATAGCATATCGACGCCCATTCTTGTCTTTCTCAACAACAAAAGCATCTGGAGCCAGATCTCTTAAAATTTCCCTCCCTCGTTTGGCAAAATGCAACTGCAAATCAAACCACACCTTGTTGACGAGTGCCAGTGGACTGTGCAATCCCAGCACACCAGATTGTTTAATCTTACGCAAGTCCTCAGCAGCTATAGGAGGATGGTGGTGAGTCTCATCCTTCCCCTGCATGCGCAGCATCTTCAGCACGCTCACAAATACCATGTTTGCACTAGCAAACTCTTTGTCCTTCATTAAGCAAATCTGACGATTATAAGGTGGCATTTTGAGATGCCGGTTTAAGCCAGCACGCATTGACTTGTAGCTTGCCACACTGTAGGTATTTCCATCATGATTCCTTACTGTGTAATAAAACTCTCTTAAGATATCATTGAGTTCACTTACTGGGACCAATTCAAAGCTAGGATCCTTGCCATTTTTGGCCAGCCATTGTTTTAATAGGTTAGCTGCCCAGCCAGTCTGCTTGTGGGTGTTTTTGATGCTCTTAGCATCCTCTTCCTCTTCCTCCAAGCCAAAGAGGACATCCTCGGGGAAGTTAAAATTCGTCTGTGCTGCTTCTACCGCTTCTTTATTTTCTGATGAAGTCTCTTCCTGTTTCAACTGCTTTTCGAAACAATTGATCAAAGTTGTACCATCAAATATGCCACAGGTATACGGCACACAGCGAACTACTTTTTGTTCTGAGAGCTGTGAAGTGCGGAGTAATACATAATATTTTGGATTTTACATAACAAAAAGCAGGTGGCATTAACTGGATTTTTCAAATGATATGGCATGTCAATTCCATACCTCACTAGCCAATTAAAATGCATCAGGTCCTTCTTTATTAACCATGGCATTACACATGCTTTAACTGATTTGACTGAAAGCAAACCTAGGAACATACACTGTAACAGAAGACTGAAAACCGGAAAGCATCACGTGTCTTTTATTTCCATCCTGCTCACCTTCCATGGCTAAATACCACTACCACACACAAACTGTTTTTCCAAAAATCTTTTCCGGGTTTCAGGCTCTACCAAAGAAGAAAAATTCCGAAATATGGAGCTTATATTGAAAATTAAGCCTTAAAACCATCTGTCTGTCATCCATTCTGGTACTGAATTTCCTATGTATCAAGTACAGACAAATATTTTAATAGCTATAATCCACAGGTTATCTTTGAAGTTCCAAACAACCATTCTTTACAAAATGCCTTAGTAAAAATGTTGAGTGAGGCACAGTTTATACTCTTATAATACTGGTTATCTTTGCCAGACTATTTCTGTGAGAGGTGAAAACCAGAATCTTGTCCAGTATATCTTCTTCTTGCTTTGAAATACAATTCATATTTAACTGTACCTTGAAACACTATTAAGTGTGGGAATTTTGGCTAGAAGAAATGAATTTTATACCCCTTAATAAAAAAAACTTCCGGTTAACAACAATGTAACTATGAGATGCTTTGCGAAATATCTGTATACAAAAGTAAAATTAATTATGAATAATTTTACTTAGCTTAATGTCAACCTTTAAATTTCAAAGCAAGTTCAACAAATCTTAGACAAGGAATCCAGAATTACTGCAAGTTGTCCTTTATCATGAAGTAGTTATTTCTGAAGAAAGTTTCTTTTCCTTTTTTTTTTTTTCCTGTGACATATGGCAACGAAGTATTAACTTCTGGATAAATGCGGAAATGAGAGAGCTGCAATAATTTACAATATTTGTAGCTTTAAGTTCAAGCCCCTCAGACAAAAACTGGGCAGGGTTTTGTTTTGTATGTTAGCTCTGCTGTATCAGACAAGTTTTTAGTGTGCTCCTGAATAACTAACTCAGCCACTTACGTAAACCCCATCAGATAACTTCTGAAAAGATTATCAGAAGCTCATGCTCCAAGTAATACTCTGGATCAGAAGAAGAAGAAAAATACAAATGGACAGAAACTAGAAAGGATGGCACAAAAAAGAAACTAAAATTGTTTCATTACGAACAATAAAGGTAAAGAACTTTTCTCCTGTGGATTGTAACTTTAGGATTTTATAGAGAAACATAACCATCAACCTACCTGTGTTGTTCCCTCAGCAGTTCGCTTGTTTGCCGAAGTATCTGTTGGTGGCCTGCTTGTCTGGTTTTCTGAGGGGTCAAGAAATTGTTCATTTGCAGTATCTAATCAGTACTAAATACTGCTAATCCACTATATAAATTTGGAGGCAATATTCAAAATTGTTCGATGCTAAACATTCAGTACATGGCACACTTAACATTTTTCAGCCCTAATTTTCAACTTTAAGTGTTCAAGCTTCTTTACTACCATTTTTCAGAGGGAACTGAAGATACAGAAAAGCAATATGACACTTTCCAGCAGTACATATTCCCTTCCTTAAAAGTCTGACAGTTTATTCAAAATATTTTATGAAAAATTCCCTTGCTTATCTGGGGACAAAACATAACTCCAACCTCTCCTCCCTCTGTATGTAAACTAACAAGATATTAAACTGAAAAAAGTTACCATTTTCAACATTTTTATACAAAAACTTGACTGAATAAAGGATGGTTAAACAGACTGCAAAATACATAACCGAGATGATTTGTACAGAGAGACTGAGTATCTTTATTAGCTCAGCCAAACATGTATCTACACCAGCAACTTAAGCAGAAGTTGCTTGAGTATTTGATGTAAAAATTTAAATTAAAATTTTCCCTTCTCATTCCTTTTCATTTTAAGCAGCGCTTACCAGCAACAGTGTTGGCCCAAAGCAGTGCTTCAATTCTGGTGAGAAAACAACTTGGGTATACACTAAGGCTATGTGAACTGCAGAAAATGAGACATTTTTGGACAAAGGAACGGCTTCCTTTGGTCACTATGCCTGATCTGTCACAAACCTTTTTATGTTGTATTAAATCACTATATTAGCTTTAGAGCCAAAAATCAATACACAAAGCATATAACTGTCCAACTCCATGGAAGATGTATTTTAACATACACAACTTAGAGATGGGAAACGGAAATAAAACTAGTTGTGATGTCAAGCTCTGCTTGAGTTCATTTTAACAATATATTGTGCCAATGAGAAATTTGCTATAATTCCAACTCACTTTGAAATCTTGAGGACCTCTTAGAAAAAATTTTCAAGGTATGTAGTATCAGCAGCGCAGAGAATTGTGACATCATGGCCAAAGATGGAAAGTATTTTAAAATAAACTAAATACCATATTTGAACATTCATTGTGTTCACAGACTTGACTTCGTATTAAATACAATAAATCTACTTCTTTAGAACTAGTTTAGTATCCAGTTGTGGTTTTTCCCCCATTTTGTTTACTTTTAAGTGTTGTGAAAATTAAATTAATGATTACACTTTCCTTTAATTATGTCTTTGCTTAGAAAGGCAGCCAGATTATTTTGAGAGGCTGTATTAAAAATAAAATATTAAGTTGTTCGTGGTACAATAGAAGTTTCTTATTTCATGCTAGGAATGATATTAATCAAGTTCTAAATAAAACAAAGCTTACAGAGCCACACTGCTGACTCCTAAAGAGAGACAATTTTCAAGAATGGCTGAAACACATCTATGACGAAGATGATTTTGATCTTGACAATTTCAACAGAAAGGCAAGCCAGAAAAAACATCTCAATAAAATACACTAACAAACAAATTTCCACTGGAGTGGAGTTTTGTGTTTCCCTTTGACAACTATTTTCCTTTCCCGGTGTCAACATTCAAGCATAACTTACCAACTCTGGGCGCTGTAACGGTGGGTGGTTCAATGGGAGCTGTACTACTAAATGCAGAGAGGGGAATCTTCATCTGCAGGGGAGCTCGACTGCTGGTAGCATTATAAAGTCCTGAAGTACCCACTGTGGGCAAAGAAGTCCTTGTGGCCTGGGCAACAGGATGTGCAGCAGAAACAGCCTGTACTGCCAATGTTGTGCCTATTGACCCAGCACTGGCTGGAGAGTTCCTTTGAATACCAGGACTGGGCACTGACGGGCTGTTATTTGGTTTAGTTGGGTTAGTTGATGCCAAAGACACTGTAGGTTTGGTAAGGCTACCAACTGTAGATGAGCTTTGTACGGATATAAATTCAACATTGCCTGACTGCTGGTTAGTTACCAAAGTCCCAGTGTGGCCTTGCAGGAGCTGAGGCTGGGATGACACTGCAACAGGTACATGCAAGATTACAGGCAAAGACTGTAATGAGACAGACACTGACTGAGTGCTGCCACTGGGCACTTGGTTAGTGCCCACAACTGTAGCTGTGTTAGCTGCGGGAATAACTGTTGTTGTCAAAGAGCTGGTGGAAGTCACTGGAGTCTGAGGCTTAGGATGTCCACTGACAACTGCTGGAGGAGCTGCAAGACTGGAAGCTGGCACTAAACAACAACAACAAAAAAACAAAACAAAAAGAAGTTAAGCATTTGAACTAAGTGAGAAGTTTCACTCCAACACAACAAATGGAAACAATTCATGATGAGGGTGGTGAGTCACTGGAATAGGTTGTCCAAAGGAGCTGTAAATGCCCTATCATTTTAAGTGTTCAAAGTCAGGCTAGAGCAACCTGATCTAGTGAAAGATGGCCTGGCCCACAGCAGGAGGGTTGGACTAGAAGATCTTTAAAGGTCCCTTCCAGCCCAAACCGTTCTATGATTCTATGAAAAATGTGGTATACGATTAATTTTTTTTCAAAGGAAGGCCACAGATACTCTTTTTCTGTTCTACACTCTGATATTCAATGACCTAGTTAAAGATACAGTCAACACTGTATTTCTTCTTGGAAGAACTATACATAAATGGCAAAAAATTCGGATATACAAGGAACTATGACACACACAGGTTTGAAGAAAGATCCAAGATTTAACTGTTGAAAACACATGAAATACAGCATTTTAAACACTCATTACAGAAACGGTAGAAAAACTGGTCTTTCAGAAAACACAAGGGAAGGAAAAAGTCAGTCAGTTATGACTAAATTGCTTTGTATAGATAGGACCTTGTATCCAGAAGGTTCTACTGAAACCAAGGATTAATGTGCCAGAGAAGATACTTGCTGTTATGCAACAAAATTTCAGGATTAAATCTAAGGATCAGGAGCACAATACAATACAGAAAGCCAGTATACGCCTACTATGAGATGATTGTGAGGAAAAAAAATCAGCATTCAGTATTAGGTAAACTATTTTTAAAACCAAAGATATTAGGACTACAATGAATGTAATTAATGGTGGTTTTGATTCTACACTCCCTATAAAATTCTAATCTAGGAATTCCATTTTTCAACTTGATTCCCTTAAGAATTGGGGCTTATGACTTCCTTTAGTTCCCTGCTCAACTTCTGTAGCCATTAGGTAGAAGGGAAGATACCAGTATCCCACTATGATCAAGTACAAAAAATGGCCTGCAAGTCATATGTTTCACTTCTTGGCAGCTGAGAGACTGGAAGTTTTGCTGCCATATCCAGCAAGGAGTCTGCTGAGAACGTTGTTCTGGTTTTGCCAAATCAGCACATTTTTCCTCTTAGCTGGTGTGGAAAACCACGACAGCACACTACACAAATAAAGACTGGGAATGTGGTAGGGGAGCTTAAAATAATGACTTTCCATGTAAGAAAAAAAAAATCATAAACCCCAGTTTTGCTCTGTTCAGTTAGTTACTTGTTTAACGGAAAGCAGTAAAACTTTAAGTGTGTTGGCAGTCCATAGGCAGTTTCTTACCTGCATTCACAGGGGCTTGAAAAGTTGCTGGTGTGCTCTCTCCTACATTCCTCTTTGACTCCAGCATCTGTCTCACTGTGCCAGCATTTCTATGGAATGAATTTTCAGTTAGCATTTCTCAATGAGCAACACTAAGTATAGTTATGAACAGTACAATGATGAAAAAAACCTTATTTTACAGCTATTCCTTTAACTGATATTTTCTAAACCTATTTACTTTCTGCCCCCCCATGCAAATTAAGTTTGGATATTCCCCTACTAAAAAAAAATACTACAGCATTATTTGTAAATTTTCAAGTGCTTGCACCATGTTTGCCTTTCACCATGAGAATTTTCCCTTCCTTGAAATTAAACTTTCATTTTTATCCAGTATTTTTTAACTGTTGAAACACCACTCATTTCAGTTTACCTAAGAATGGATTCAATAGTGTCCATTTATGACTTCTGTGAAAGAAAATAAAATTCTACAACTGAAGAGCAATGAAGGAAAAGGAAGAGCACCTTAATAAAATAAGTACAGGGATTATCTATTAGATTGGATATCTCAAGTTTCCTATTGTAATTTTTAACACAGTCAGTGATGTGGTTTGCTTACCGATAAGTTGCACTGTTTGTGTTTGCAGTGTCACTTGCTGCTTTCACTGGAGACAGAGGTGCATTTGGTGGATTCTTTAAAAAAAAACAAACAAACAGATAGAGAGAAAAGCCATAACAAAACAACTGTAAGTCAGCTTGCAAACTTATGCTTTCATTGTATTTCATATTCATTCATTTCTGTGTTACATACAAATTTCCTAGAGCCAACACTGCAGGAGAACTTGGCATGTTTTACAACCCCTCAAAACCTCCTTGGTCCTACCTGCTTCCCTCCCTCCCTCTCCTACATCCTCCCTTTTTATAAGTCTCTTGTCTTCAGGTTTTTATAGCATGAGAATTTCTTCCTGAATGTTAATGGACTTTTAGCTGCCACTTCCTTCACCATAATTAACCCAAAATGTTCATTCTAGACACAGAGAAATACTGTTGTTTGTATCCATTCCTCTCCTCTCCCTCCTCCACCCCCAAAATCAAGGTACTGGGATTCACTCTTATTTACTCTGTACTCTTCATATTGAAGTAAATTAGATTCACTTACATAGTTTAAGGTGCTTTCACACTAACAATGCCTAAAGAACCTTCTGTACAAATCAGAATTGCATAACAGATGTTAAAAGATTATTCTTTCATATCACTGCCTTTACCAAACAAGACAATCCTACTTTGTGAACACCATTGAACAATCAGATCCCATCTTTCTGCATATAAAATTTCCTTATTTTTCGACACAAAGTTCAGGCTAATTCCGAAAAACAAATATAACAAATCTAGTTCTTACTTCCTGTCTTTTCTTCAAGTCCTCCCTGGCTGCTCCAAACCGCTTTGTCAATCTAGCAATTTTAGCCTAAATGGGAAGAAGATGAAAACAAACAAACCCATAAATATCCTCCCCAAGAACCATCAAAGAAATTATACAAACTAAAAATATACATTATTAAGACATCAAGTCAAAGGCTATTTTCATATCAGAAGAAATCATTCTTCCTTGAAATAAAGAACAACTGTATTACTTCAGAGCAGCAGAAAGACACACACATGCATCACAATCAAGGTATCTTAGCTTCCTTCCCATTCACAATTGCACAAACAGAATCCATTTTGCAGAGGTTCATGCAATATTTTGCATGAATGAAAGCAACTGAAAGCATTTGGCTGTTTTAATGCATTATGTACCAACCATATTGTTAATGCACCCCTTTTTGTCTTTCCTGTATCTACTCTTACCCCATTTATCTCATTTCTCCCTCTCACTGATACACTACATACCACACACACCTTACTGTCAGCTTCTTTTACTCTATTTGATGTTCAGGTGTCAGGTTCATTATCTTCTTCAGCACCATTCTTAAACTTCGTCTTTTACTTACTGTGTTTCCCTCAATATACTATTTGGTCACCATTCCTTCTCTATTATCTAAGCATTACAAGATCCTAATTTACCCTGTCTAGGTGGCAGTTCTGATGGTTGACTTATTCTAGAGGCAGTAGCTGGGCCACTTGTTCTAAACAGATACTTTTTCTTTTATTGCACAGAAAGAAGAATTAAATTATTTTTATGAACTCCTGAAAACACTAGGTTAGCAGTAGAAGAATGGAAGTTTTAAAAAAATCTGCGAGTTTCACATACCATGATTTCAGAACTTCTTAACTATAAGGAGCTGATCCATTTAGAAACCTCACCTCACGTCTTTCACATTTTAACATGCACATAACAAAGCTACAATTATAATCTGCCTTTAATTACATTTGTATTTCAATTTCTGCTGTCTTTTACAATGTAGAGGTATTTTGGAGCATGTTGCATAACAAAACCATGTAAGCTTAGATTTTGAGTACGCTAACATCAACACATTCACAGCCTTATATGATGTTATTAATTTGACACTATAGTTGATGGCTAAAGACACTGATGAATGAGTATACTAAAAGAGTCTTAGATAGCACTTAACAAAAAGTCAATGTAAAATGTCTAAGGCGGCAAGAAGGAAGAGTTATGTAGTACAAACTCATCTGGCAAACTCTGTACTTTAAGATAAAAGTTAAATGGCCTTATTGTTCAAATTTGTTATGACATAAGCTTTTAATTGTCTTGTCACTTCGAAATTCTTTGATATTTGTGATGTTCCTCATGTCACTCCTATGCACATTATTATTATCTATAAAGAATGCAGGAAAGCATACTGCATTCAACACCAGCTATTTGTTTCCTTGCTAGAACATAATTACTTAGTTTCTGGGGAAATAACACGAATAAGCATTATGTGATGTTTCTTTGTTTCAACATTCTACAAAGTCCAGTGCCATCGTCCTCTCCTTTCTGCATTTTTCCGTTTTTAAGCAAATTTCTGGCTTCATAAGAGGCATTAGATATTTTCATACTTCACATTTATTTGAAGAATGTCTAAATGGAATAGAAAAGTGGAAAAGCAGTTTACTAACAGCTAATGAATCAGTTTGCAGAAGGAAGATTTGCTCAAGGGTTTGTTGATGATTAATCGGTTGCTTTACCTCTTTCTGAGTAGGGAATTAGAATTTTACAATTCAAAAGCAACATTAGTATTTGCTGCTTGTCCCCCCCTTCCTCTGTGGAGTCAAAATGGCTTCCCTACTGATAACTACAGGTGACTTACTACTAAGTGTTGAGGAACCTATTTTTAAATTTGAGTCTAGTACGCAGTTCAACACACAAACACTCACCTGTAGTTCAGTAAGCACAGTTTTATGTCTCTTGTTACATTCTACTTTCTCTATTCGGGTTTTCAAGTCTGCCAGAGTCTTGTCAAATACAGCACACTGTAAAGCAGTAAGTTTCTCTTCTAACAGTCTCTGGATAACCTGCAAAGTTATTATTATAAAAAAAAAGGAAAATAACAATGCAATCCCACAATTTGAGAGACCATCTACAAATAAAAATACTCAACTGTTAACAAGTGTCCTCCTACAAAAAGAACAGTGACAACGGCTGTGCCCTAAAATCAAATAAATCTATAGTCACCAGTAAGTATGTGGTTGCACATATAAGAAAAGTTTCTACATCTATTTTGGCAAATACAAATGGTTCCTCTTTGCCATTAATTCAAGAAATTAATTTCATTGCAGTAGGATAAGCATATAAAACCTTATTACATATAGAAAGAACCTTAACAAGATATTTTCATTATGTGCTGTGTTCACACAAATTAATTTTTCCTCTTATTTTTCTGTTCTTGAGAAGGACACTGCCATTCAAAGAACAGAAACTAAAGATACTCAACAAAACTTTATTTCTGAGATGCATCTTCTCCTAGCAGAAATGTCTTGTGTTGCTTTTCTTACAGAAGTTAAAAACGGAAAAAGAGACTGATTTCCGCAAAGTTTACTTGATACACTTATTTTCCTTAGGAAACAAAAAAACCAAGCATCAAATGTGGTTCAGTTTTCCGCATTCTACATTCATTAAGTTACAACACACGCTAGCTAACTAACTAAGGGAAGAAGGGTAGAATTTTTTTTTTCTTCAAGACCATAGGTTTCTTTACATGCCAATGATGCAATCACATTAACAGCTCTATAAAAATCTTCAAAACACTATGCTGATTGCACTCCTGTTCGGTGATAAACTTTCTTTAAAGGTAGGTACACAATAAAGCACACCACGTATAAACCTTTACCACATTGAAACACCTCCTTTACGAAGATTCTCCATCTATAGTCTCACGAGACTTAAGAATTCAAATATAAGTCTTGGAGTATGGTTTTCAAAGTATATTTGGTCCCCTCTTAAAAGTAGGGCTATATAGGATTTTATATGAATTAAGCCACCTTTGTTACTTGAATCACTCCCAATTTTCAACCACAAAAAAGAGGAAGTGTTTGAGGGAGCAGGGAGTGTGTGGGAAAGGATGGCTAATTCAAAGATGGTAAGACAAGTGACATTTGCCCTCTTCGCTCTACATTTCCATTCTACCTTTTGTAATTTCTCGTCAACATCCTTCCTGGCTGTAATTTTTACTTGGAGTTCTGCTTCATAATCTTCTGCTATGTACCGCCGACGTTTAGAATGAACACTGTCCATGTCCTCAGATTTGGAACGTTTTCTCCTTGACACTTCACCTGGAACAATTAGATACAACTGCTCGTGAAGAACCTTTGAAAAAACAGGTATCTGCAGAAAGCTATGATTATTATGAAGTTTCATTTCTCCCCAGTTTAAGCTTTTTCATCCTAAACCAGTAAGAACGCCTTTGGAAAAACAAGATGTTTGATGACATCAAAGCAGACCCACAGTCCCTTTGGTCTCTTTACACTGCTGCCCTGTTAGTGAGTTCTGCTTTGTGGTTCGCCAAACCACTGACCCAAATGCAAAATGGCTCTAGTACCACCATTCCTTTCTCCAGAACTTGCCTCCAGTTCTTCCTGCTCCTATCAGCACCACTCTATAATCAAACATGACTTCTGAGAAGCACAAAAAAAAAACCCCTTCTAAAAAAGGCATCCTCTTCTTAGGATTCCAGCCAAATAAAACTACATCTCATTCTGCTTGTGTCAGCAATGAACTTTTTTCCTACCTGCCATGAAGTTTTAATCTGTACCTCCAATCCCTGACTGAAAAAACACTCAAACCCTTTTCCTACTTCTTGGGTAAGAAGGAAAGTAAAAATCTAACAGAAGAACAGGCTCAAAACAGAGTTATATTATAGAAGTCATATTTATCACAGCGCCCAAGCACTAAAGAACTAATGAGACCTCGTTCACTCCTCCAGCTCCTGGCACTGTTTCCTGTAGAGTTCTACATATAAAACAATAGGCCTAGGTAAATTATCAGGAAGCTACAGAGCATACTGTGGGTACCTGACCACCATCAAAAGACCAAAGACCATAGCTCCCAACTCCTTCACCTCAAACCTGAGGGTGATACAGAAAGACAGAATTAGTAGTATATCAGTGAAGATTCACTGGAGACTGAACCAGCACAAGAAATAGTTACTTTCCACTGCCATTTTTTCTTTACATGTATTAGAAATGTAACTCACAGAGTGTACCTAACTTCATAAATACCTTACAGTTTGATTTTTGAATGGTTAGATTTCTGATGGTTTCAGTCTGATCTAATTTTCTGATGGTTTCTGATTATTTTTTTAAGTTGCACTAAAAATGCACTGATGTACTAAAAACTATTAAAAGGTAGTTATTTTAAAACCTGCAAGACAATCTAAGTTACTTTAAAAAGCTTGTGAAAGTGTAGGTCCTCATTTTTAGGTAAGTTTTATAGGGTCACAGGGCCCTTCATAAATGTTTGCAGAAAGCTGAATATTTACAAGCAATATAAATGTTTAAGGTACGAGTTTTTAATTTTTTTTTTCAGAATGACGGTAAACAGTGGAAAATGAAGAAAAAAAAGAGCTAAATCTCCAGCTTTCTTCATCAGAAAAGCTTGTAGAAACAAAATTAAAAAGAAAATCTGAATAGTTAGAACACTATTCCCAGACCAGTAACGAAAAGTTTAACAGGATCTTCCATACAACTCCCCCCTACTCCCAGTCAATCTCTTTAGAAAAAGCCTAACCACTGAACAGTACAACAAGCAGTTGTAACATGCAAGAGCTACTTATGTATTTAACAGAACATGTTTAATGTTCAAGTAATATGTTCTGAAGCAGATGCTACACCTAATTTTACTGCACTTAGATTCTTTTTGAAGAGCTCCAGGGTGCTTGCTACTAGTGGAATGGATATCTGAAGGAGGCAGTGAAGTCCAGCAGCTTCTAATGACCTGTGTCAGCTGTTCTTGATCAAAGAGTGCTTTGTGCTTATGTTCCAGCTGATTCCTGATGAAGGCTCAAACACCCTTTCAGCAGGTACTAGGGAGAGACCTGTATTACTGCTGGGCCTAGAGCGCAGCTCCCAGAGAGCAGCTAACAAACACAGGACTTTGCACAGCAGGGTGCATAGAAGGGGGATGGTCCCTACACTAAGTAATAGTGGTGATGTGCCAGATCATAGAATCATAGAATCATAGAATGGCTAGAGTTGGAAAGGACCTTAAAGATCATCTAGTTCCAACCCCCCTGCCATGGGCAGGGACACCTCTCACTAGAGCAGGTTGCTCAAAGCCCCATCTAGCCTGGCCTTGAACACTTCCAGGGATGG
>KZ508522.1:26329-46266 GCA_002844005.1 Limosa lapponica baueri | reverse complement strand
TAAAGTCTAGGGCTTTGTCCACATGTATGAAACCAAAGCTCTGCAAAATAGTGTTACACTCTTTTTTGTTTCTTTTTTTTTTTCTTCCTAAAAAGAAAAAGATTACCTGGAAATGAAATACCTGCTGAGATGCACCTTGGATTGTTGTACCTTCATAAATATCACCTTATATTTTTCACACTATTATAGTTAAAATCATGAAGTAGTTCCTCTGATACAAAATCTGTGCGTTGATGAAAACCAAGTAGCCACTGAAATGTTTAGGTGTTTAAGTAACTGCTCTCTGTAGCTCACGCTCCAATGGTGGAGGGTTCCCCTGTGTGTTTTTTATATCTTCTGTCACAGTCTCTCTGGCATTCCCTGTGGAATCAGACACTTGACTGCAAAAACATTCCTCTCTCTCTCGGTGAGTGTTATAACGAGGGTGGAGCGAAATGATCAGTTAATCTCATTAAATAGGTTTTTATTCATTCTGATGGAAGCCTCTTGAGAGGTCATCTGCCAGGGCTTTGTTGCAGCACACACCTTTCTTAGGGAGCTTCTGTTATTCTCTTGGACTGTCAGGTTCAGTTAACTTTCCTTGGTACACACCCTGTTACAACACTCAGTGCTCTAGCTAGCTTTGTAGTCAGCAAGTTTTCAATGTTTGCTTCTGGAATTTCAGTTCCTTCTCATACATGCCAACAAAAAGAGCAATCCTAATCTTCCTTGAAATGCGGCACTTTGATAGCAGCTGGATGATGAGATACCCATTAAGAGAGCACTCTGTCTTTCCCATCCCTAATCTGGGGGAAGGTGCCACTCCTCTTGAAATTGATGGGTATTTTTTTCTGGGAAGTTGGTTTGAGGGACTGTTTCCCGTTCCTGTGGGCCACTGGCTCTGTCTAGTGCTCATTCTCCTTCCAGTGCCAAGAGGGCACCTTGGAGGAGCGATGCTACTCTAGCCAGGAGGAGAAGGCATAGCCCTCTTCTGCTTTTCCTCAGTAATTTCAGTGAATGAAAGTCCTTGGGGGATCCACCTTGAAGCAGCTCTGTCGAAAATTTAAGAGATGGCTGTGCCACTGCTCTCTGTAGTAGCAAGACCTGTTGCCAGCCTGGGTGGAGAACCTGTGCCACAGCATGTTGTCCCTTGCCTAGAGCGGTGAACGCTTGTTTGGGGTCTGGCCAGCTGACTGCTGTATCCCAATGAAAGGAAGCAAAGCTGCGATTATCCCTGAGAAGCAATGAGGCTTGACAGGTATGGCTTTGGGCTAGGTGACCAGAGGCCCAGTTTTTCTCCTGACTCTTGTCATCGGGGGGAGTCCCTTCAGGTTTCTGTCCTACTTTTTTCCCTTTTGCCTTTTTTCTGAATCACGGAGGCCGTCAATCATTCAAGATGGAGGTTTAGATGGCACATGTTAGGCCTTGTCAAAAGTAGGAATTTTATTATGATAACTGCTTTGCTTAGGCATTGTTTTATGTTTAATTTTTGCAGCCCCATAATGAGACATGTTCAGAAGTACCTTAATACTGGTGTAGCTTATTTCCTGTTCCGCACAGGAGTAATTGTGGTAGTCCTAAAGCACCCTGGTCGGGTGTGATTACATTAGAGCAACCGCAGTGTTTTAACTCTTCCCATACATCTGAGCATTACCAAGTCCGTGTGTGGACAAACCCCTATTTATGCTGCCCAGCAAAATGTGCCCTTGATCCAGAGCCAAGTCTACATTACTGGCTTCTGCTGGTACCATCGTGTCGGCCCGTGGCTTTGAAGAGTTGTAATCCCTCACAGGTGGAGTGATGCTGGCAGAAGCTCCCGCTATGAGCGTAGCCCTGGCTGGCAGGATCACCTGCAAGTGGTGTTACAGGTGGTACACTGGACCATATCATAGAACATCAGACACTGTTACTGGAAAAGCGTGGGGTTGATTCTGCCCCCTCATTTCTGATAGGTCATTTAAACTTCTCTGAATTAGAACCTCCTATTTATTTCTTTTAACTGACTTTTGCTTTCTTCACACCTCTTATTTTTGACCCTGCTTTCCAGTTTTTGTGTTTATTTCTTTAACACCGTGTGTCCAACACATAGCATGACAGAGGCGGTGGGCTCCCTGTGCGTTGTACCTGCTCTTTTTGCTCATGGCCACTCTGTGTTTGGCCTGTCCAGAGAGGTCATAAGGTGCTCGGTCTCCCCTCTGGTGAAGCTGAGATTGCTTGTTGGATCCCTATGTCCCCTCAGGAACGGGGGAACATCTGTAGGTTGCTGGAAGTCAGTCCTAGGGCCAAACTGCACTGCCATCCCTGGTGTGGAGGGGATGAATAACTGTATCTACCAGACAGTGGTGAATGAAAAAGACAGCAGAGTTTAAGTGCATCATCTCCCTAAACAGGTAGGGGTCCCTCTTCTTAGCAGGCTGTGGATTTTATGCAAGGCACGGGCCAAGGAATCTGATTCACTCCAGACTTACCTCCACTCTCCCCATCACGGCTTCGTGTTACCTGGAGAAGCTTCACAGACTGGGGTTATTTTTTCCCACCCCCTCTTTCTGCTGAGGCATTGGTACCACCTGTGAGGCTGTTCTGGGCACTGGTATAGTCACTGCAGTAGGGGAAACAGTAGGGGAAGACTAGTGGGAATATGAAAGTCCTTTCCCTGGGCAGGAGAAGGCCTTTTGAGGATTCGACTCTACTCTCCACCTTGAAGGTTTGTGTGGTGGGGACAGAATGCCCAGCCACATCTTGGTGCTGCTGATGTCAGGTCCTTTGTCCTGGGGGGTGGAAGTCCGAGGCAGTTAGTTTCCAAAGACAATAGGACATACTGAAGCACAGAAAATCCATTCACCTTGTCTGCCTGTCTTGTCTATCACCTTTTTTCTTAGGAAGTTTCCTCTTATGTGAAGAGATTAGACAGTCCACATTTCATCTCCAGCTAATGGAAGATCTGGGCAGAGCTTGCAATAGAGGTGCTGCATTTGCGGTTAAACCACGTATGTGACAAAGCTTGAGTTTCCGATGAGGGATATTTTCTTGTTTATTCCCTTTGTTCCTCCACTTGAACAAAACAAGTGTTATCCTAAAGATATCTATGCTGTGACATTCAATAGTAGGCTGGAGTCTTCTCAGCTCCTTATTAGTCATGTTTCCCTTGCATTCCCCTAAGCCTCCAAAAATCCCAAAGTCCATCAGAAGAAGGGGATGTTGTCTTAGTATTTCTCAAGAGACATGTGTTCCCTCAGTCGATGAAAGTGTGTTAGTGAGTGGCACAGAAAGGTGGCTGGAGAGGCCTGTCATATGCCCAAGCCCGTATTAATTTTTCTCATAATTACTCTTAGATTTGGGAATGTGTGTGTGTGTGCAGTCGTATGAGAATTCACACCTACTCTTTCCTAGTCCCCAGCTCAGCCTTCGGACATTTTATGATTTCCTCTGCAAGCATATGTGCTCTCTTAGGTAATGGCCTTGCCATAAAACACAAACAGAAGAATTTTGGTAACTGTACATGTGCATCCTTTAAACCCCAGCAGCGTGAATGAAACACCCGTTTTTGTCCAAAGAGCAGCAAACAGGATGGTGTGAATTCCCTTCTTTTGAAAATGAAAGAAGTTGTCTCTTTCTGTATGAAAACAGCAAGTCTTTTTACACCGAAGAGGTATGAGGTCTATTCATTTGGGGAAGAGTAGCTATTCTCTTTAAGTCATGGATGGTTTTAAAGTTTCCAGGAAAGAGTTGCAGTAGATTGAAGACCTTGTTCTGGTTAGCAGCCAGGTCTGTGATAAAGGGCAGAAGGCTCAGGCAAAAGAAGAAAACGGGGTCTGGTTTTGATGGGTTTTAATCTTACTTCTTGAGAAATTGGTATCCTGTAGTGTGTGTTTTGCCTTGTCCAGATAATTGCCCCTGAAGGGTAACAAATCTTATTAATTAGCGTTTTTGCATGCTGCTTTTAATTGTCTGCTCCTAGGTACAGCCTTTGTATTGCACGTTGTAGTATTGTGGTAAGGGCCTCTCTCCCTGCATCTCTGGAGCTTGGTTTGGCATGTGTGGAAAGTTTTCCCAAGTACAGAAATATTTTAGAATATGCTGTTGTGCCTTAAATTCACTCAGTGCTTTAATCCTCATCATCTTTCAGATGTAGGCATGTCCTAGACATAGATGTGTGTAATAGTTTTACAGTTTAATCTCCCAAAATTGGGTCAACTTTACCAGTTGTTTTGACCTTGTTACCAGAGCAGGTGGTTCCTGGGTGGGTTTAATACATCTCCATGCAGCTGTGTGGAACAACCTGGGGTATCAGCTTCACTTGAAATCCCCTGTTTCAAATTTTTCCTCTAGCTTAAAGACACAGGCCTCTCTCTCCATCACTGTTAAGCATTATCCTTTGGATAATCTATTCTTCTAGAGTGTAATGTAATAATATCTCCTCATTATATCATGCTTTTTCAACAATAAATCTTTAAGAGCTTCACAAAGGATGCCAGTTGAAAAGATACAAATGAATAAAATTATAGGATGAAGAGGTGGAGAAAAATTAGAGAAATTAATATTAGTATGAATTCAGCTCCTATAGGTGGGAGGCAGTCAGGTTTATCATTTGTGTACGTGACTTCAAAATGTCAGATTATAGGTAGCTTTTAAGAGTTCAGAAGAATGATATGCTAGCTGTGTATTTAAGGGTCAAGTAGTATATGATGTTAGCAGACTATGACAGCTCTGTGAGTTTATTCTTGTGTTCTCTTAAATTTGTATTCTGTCAGTTGCACAATTTCTTTATTTCTCCAAAATACCATGCACTCCTATGTGAATCCCAAACCAGAGTGTTCTCTGAGTATAAATGTTATCACCAGTCAGCTGCCCCCAAATTAGTACCAAGTCAGCAGCTGGAAAAAAAATATGAAAATGTGTCCAGCCTTGGCTTATGACAAGCCTGTACATGTGTGATGTGTGTAAATACAAATTGGAGGCCCTTACAGAGAGTTTCGGTCACATACAATAGAGATGTACAGGCTTGAAAAAATATTAGAATCATGCAAGTCTCATGAAATTAGGGAGCCAGAAAGAGGAGAGGTATGTGAATTGTGTCTCTGCTGAAGGAAAAACTATTAAGCGCCACCCTCTTCAAATGTCAAATGCATGGGAAAAAGTTGCTGGAAGCCAGTCTCTGCTACGTCTGCTGCTCGAAGAACTTACTTTTTGTTAGATGTTTGTGCAAAATCACCTCGCTGGTCGAACTGTGAGACCAGACATGACTCAGGCTATCCGCACGTAACGTGGTTTCAGGCTGCTGTCTTGCTTTGCGTTAAAATGCTGTAAAGAGGCATTTGCTTTTTTCTCACACTTTTAAAGTGCTTCGTTTATTTAATGTCATTAGTGCTATTGTTACTCAAATTTAGCTTCTGACTGGTAACCATTAAAAATTTATAGAAAAATCGATAGTAGTGAGATTTTTGCTATAGTAAATATATATCACATATGTATTCAAAACCAAAGCAAACTGCAGTGCATTCCAGGAAATAATCTATAATGATGCTCTGTAAAGTACTTGCTCATCTTCATGTCAAGATGCTTTATCTGCGTCCCAACTGCAGCCATGTCTGCAGTGGAACCCTGGTTGTTTTTTTAATAGCTTGAAGCAACAGAGTACAATGTCTTAAGAAAAGAGTAAAAATAGTGTTTTCATTGTAGAAATGTGAATGATAATTGCAGTATAATTATCAAAGGTTCCTTAGTGACTGTATGCGGGGAGATCCTTAAGTTTTGTGTTGCGTCTGATAGGCAGCACCCCAGCAACAGACAGCTGTGCTGGAAGAAGAGGATTGTGCTAAGGTATCGGTTCTGCTTTGCTTGTGCTGATTGCTGTCATCCATTTGTTTTCTTGAACACGTGAATGTCGTTCGGTGCCCCAGCTTGTCATGTTTTCCTCGCCTTTGCTGTGGCATCTGAATGCCTTATGAAACCAGTGGTGTGTGAGAGTCCCTTTGAGGAATTTCTGACGTGTCTCCTGTTGTGAGGTGACTACTTGGGTCTGAAAACCGGCCCCGCGTTTGGGAAGGGGAAAGTGTTTTTGAGAGAGTGTGGCAATGTGACGACTGCAGATGATGGTTTTAAAACCATTTAAAGCCAATGTCTAGCTAAAAACCTAGGACTGTGACCTTAAACAGGCCTCAAAGGCAGGCGAGAGTTCATGAGAGGGGCATCGACAAAGGTATGAAATATACAGGACACCTGACATGTGGACAGGACAATTTCTTCTCCAGCTTGGGTCTCTGCATGATTTTCTTGTGTGACTGTAAATGGAATAGGTGCTGGTAGACCATCAAGGAGATGACCTGAGTTAATTGTTCTGCCCAGGTATTTTGGAAGGGGGAAAGCTTCCTTACTAGCTGGCGGCAAAATTTCAATTTATAATTATGACTGTAGTTTATAATAATAATTTTAATTATATATATATAAACAGTTTAATCTACTATAATGTAATATGGTAACATTTGCTGTGCTTTGGCTGCTTTCAGATAGTGAAAATGTGCTGGTGGTTGTTGGCTAGGATTCAGAAACATTTGTCAAAATTTTGTGCACTATGTGAATAACAAAATTTTGTGTGGATTAAGCAATTATTAATTCTTATCCATTATCCATCAGATACAACTACAACTAACTCATTCACCAAAATTAATCGTAAATAAAGCTGATCTGTTGTTGAGGAGGCTAATTAGAATGGTAATTGTGTAATGATGATGCATTTAATTTCAAAATGCCAATTTAAAAGCTACTTTTGGCAATGATAGAGCAAGGTGTTCTGAAATGAAGCGGGATGCTTATTGCTGTCATTGTCCTCTTAATTAATACCACCAGGATTGTCTGTGTTTTCAGTCTTATTAGTGTCCCCTGTAGAGCACTCAGAATCCTAATTCTGCTCACATTGAAGCCAGTAGTTAAACTGGTTTTTTACTTCTGTGGGAAGAAGGTGCTACATGGAAGTGCTAGTGTAAGGCATTGCACACTCCTGGGTTTACTATAGCAGCGCATCCGCATGTCTGAGCTCTGGGAATACGGGCTATGCTTTGGGATTTGCTACTGACTTGCCATGGAGATAAATCTGGAGTTTCAAGCCAACAGAACTGAGTTGTGACTCAACGTTTTAAAAATGATTGAGTGAGTAATTTTCCATGCAGTTTCATTACAGTATCTTTTGCCCCAAGGATTATTTACTGTAGATTAACTTCCAGCAGTTTTTCACTGCTGTATGTAATCCAGAATTTTAATAAGAAAGGAATTGTTTAAATAGGATAGTGTTTTTATCCAAAACTGCCCAGTTCTAATGGTAAAATTAGCATCAGTGGTAAAATTAGCATCAGTAGTAAAATCAGCAGTTGTACCTGCTAGCCTGTATGCATAGTTTATTGATTTTTATTTTTTTTAATCTGTTGTCAAAAAGTATTAAATGCTATTATCAGGTGTTGGGTTTTTTTAGCATAGCATGTTCTATTTTAACAAACTGCCATTGGAATCATTAACAAAGAAATGGGCATTGGATACAGAATATGTGATTCACCTTGTTTCATCATTTGTAATTGCTACTGATTTTTTTCCTTCTGACTTGATTTAGGGGGAAATACAGAACTGAAACATTGAATTGGTCTTGAATGTTCCTACTAATCACACTTGAAAGGAATATTGAGCCTAAATACATTTTACCTATTTTATTTTTAACTTTTCAAGTTTTTTCTCCTTGTGCTTCCTGGTTCATGGGGAGAAAAACCCTACGAGCGTGTTTTAGTTACATCACTAATATTAGAACTGAGTAATCGGGTGGCTTTGGCAGCAGTCTCGTTTATAAATTGTTGGTGAGCAGATGGCTCACCAAGTTGGCATGCCAACTCTAAACTTTCACAATCATGAGTCAAGTTTTAAATCGCAAGATTGCCTTGCATGCCATGAGATTATTTTTGTGTGTGTTTGTTTAATAAATGTAATTCTCGATGTACCTTCTCATTTCTGAGCCGTGTTTTGCACTGAAGCATGGCTTTTCAGCCACCTCTGGGGTTGGGAATGCCTTTTTTCCTTAATTTAATGAAAGCAGAGACTCTTGTAGTCGCTTATTTGGAAGTCTTGCTGCTAAGGAAAACCAGTAAATATAGGGCTAAGAGACATAAAAGTCAGACTTGGCAATCCGGGCTAATGTCAAATAGTTCAAATGGTTGTGATCCTTCACGATTATACTTTAGCAGCTCCAGGTTTGTAGGCACAATAATTTGCTAGAAATAATTTGCTGATATCTGTAATCCTGGATATGCAAATCTGTGACAATTTGTTTGTTTCCAGAGCGCAGGGCTTAAGTTAGGCGGCATGGAGTACAAATGCTACATTTTGAAATGCAAGAGTGAGTATTTTCTGTAAGCAAAATGTAGCAATAAGAGAAGAGAGCCGAGCTGGAGTGCTCAGATACTCTCACTGTGAACACAGGGAAGCTCCAAAAGGGTCAGATCTCCACTTGAGAATTTGGACAAATATGACTGGAAGGGCTTTTTTCTTTTTCTTTTCTTTTTAAGCTATTCCTTCAACTAGAATTAACATGGTATACGTGGGTTATAATGCATTGTGGGACCTGTTACAGAATGATAATTGGACCTTGTTTCTAAATGATTCCACACAAACTGTGTTGTTGTAAATGCTAAACAACTGCATTTTATCCATAATCATGTAATTGGTGTGTGCGGCTAATTAGTGTGTGTTCAATTTAGGCCTAGATTTTTTGGAAATGTCTTCTCTTCTGGTCCTGATTTAGCAAAGCTCTTAAACAGATGATTAACTTCCATTGGCTTTAATAGGACTTAAGGACATTCTTAATCAGGGCCATTGTGTCAAATCATGTCTCTTGGTGACAATCGGAACAACCTGCCAGAGTCATAGTAAAAATATCTGTAGGTCCTCCTTAAATTTAGATTAATCATGTCTTTAACTTGCAAAGCATTTTATTTCAGAATCTGAAACTCTCAGTACATTGCTCGCTCGCTCTTTTTTAAAGCAAACAGTTATTGTCACAATCTAATTGTATGTATAAAGTTTAAACATTTTAACTAGCTTGGCAAGAGGCTGTTTACATCAAATCTGCTCAATACACCTTTGAGATGGAGAAGAAGAAAATATGCATCTGAGAGTGCCTCGCTGGAATATAAATGTCAGCGCTGATAGATATCTATGATAGAAAATTTGTGTGGGAGTAATAATTTAGTAATAAAATAGGTCAAATTAATTCTTATGCTGAAGGGGATACCTTACAATAACCATTTTGTAGTTTTATGTTTGACAGTTTGCTCTGCATTATGTGGATAGGTGGAGCTGAGATAATGTAATCCATTTCCAATTGTAAACAAGATTGCTTTAAGAGCTGCTGTAGTAAGATGCATGTTGGCTGACTTTAAGCTGAAAGGTAATTGCCTCTGAATATTAATGTGCACGTGGGGATTTTGTTTTTAATTCTGGGATTTCATCTTTGCCCTATAGCAGCTCTGAAGAGGCCCTTGTTTTCCCAAACCCCACTTTGCTGCTAATTGAAGCTGATGGCAAGTGTTGCGTTTTGGGCCCTTTGCTTTTATTTTGTGTGGCCTGTGTACCTTGGAGAACACTTCTTTCTTTGGCTGTTTTCTTTTTTTGTTAACCACCTTTTGAGTAGATTAGGTTTTTTGGAGATGCTCTTACTGCCCTGGAGCAGCTAAGACTAGTTCCTAGGCTAGGGGAGGAATGCTAGGTTATAAGAAAGGGGAGAAGTTTTTGCACTAATTTAATTGTAGCCTCTTAGAGAGATGCGAGTTAAGGTGCTAATCCTGTGCGGTGTAGTTGGAGAGCTTCCTCAGAAGTAATTTAGGACTTATCCAAAGCCCACTGCACTTTGTGGGAGATTCTCCATCTTAATTCCACACACTTCTGGAGCAGACCGCTATAACGGGAGCAAGTTGTAGGTAGTGACAAGCTTACTCTGCAGGAACATCAACCGGCTGCATTTGTATATGAAATTGTTTCAGGCATGTAAGGGAGGAGACGCTACAGTCAAGTTGTCCCTTGTCTTTCCATTTAAATTCTAGCACTTGGCTTCTATGAGCTATTTTATTACCCACCGCTTACGGTGAGACACAGCACTGGGTGCAGCGGGACTGGTGTTGAGCAGGGTGTAACTGCAGCTCTGCTCCGGAGCAAACTGCAGTCAAACAGCGCTGCAGGCACTTGAAAATCTGTTGTGTGCCAGGTTTTAACCTGCACACATTTTAATGGCACTGGATGTGTGGGCTGTCATTAGTTAGGACTGTTTAAAGATGTTATGACTGGCAAGTACTCCACTTGCCCTTCTAGCAGAGATGACTATTCCTAAGGCAAGCATTCAAAGCAGAGTTCAACGTGCCTCGTTCTCTGTGGCAATGCCAGCAGTTTTTCTAAAAAAGAAAACCTAAACAACAAAATGGGGTATTTTTAGCTTGGATTGATCTGATCTGGTTTACTTCATGGTCTCACACAGTGAGAGGGTGGTGTCTGAGCAGGGGTGGGAGCTCCTGGTGCTGATGTTTTTGCAGAGGCAAAGGTATGCTGAACTGTGCTAATACCTGGAGCTAACATATGTGTAAATTGTGTTGGTCAAGGAGGCAGCAAGTTGCCCCAGTGCAGAGGGTGGTCACCTCTTGCAGAGAGAGGAAGGAGGCCAGCAGCTCAGAGGCGCCGGCTTCTCAACCAGCCCTTTTGCAGGTCACCTTTAGCTCATGGCTCACAGTTGGACTATAACCTCATATAATGTCTCTAGTTAAACAGTGGGCTGAAGATAGGTGGTGTTATGGGTGGGAACCACTAAACAGAGCCAGACTTGAATCTTCCACATTCCTGCACCTTGTACCAACTTCAGGGTATTGAGGTTTTTTGTTTTAGAATGATTTTAAATTTCCATAGTGCCCCGTCTCCAGTGCTTTGGTCTGACACTTCTTGAAGTCAAAGGGAGTCCTTGTGGTAATTCAGTCATTTTTGCAATGTGATGCTGCTTGTAGCAAAGCTAAAAAATTACTAAGCTACAGAAGCATTTGACTGTAGGCTGGTAAGCAGAAAAAGTGAGGGTGTGTGGGTTTGTGACTGTATGTTGCCCATTAAGGAGTCTCACTCTATATTGGGGCTGCTTCATTACTGTGATAAAAATAACATAAAAGGATTCTAATAACTAATTAACTTGTTCACTAATGGATCAAGCATTGTCTTAAGGGCAGCAGTTTAAAAGAGTCCGTTTAATGAAAGTTGACTGGAGGTATGTCCTGTGGCTATTACAAACTTTGTTTTATAATAGCATGTATTTTTCAGTAGCTCCTTGCTATGCTGTAATGTGGTTGGAGTGGGAGAGGTAGAAAACTGACCATTTCCCGGCAGATAGCGATAAGTTTCTACTCAGTCAGAATGCTCTACACACTGTGATAGGTTTATAATTATTATCCTAAGATTGATGTTTTGGGGAGGGAGTGTAAATTTGTGCAACAGTAATCCATTAAGAAATCAATAATCATTCCATCCTGAAATGCAGTTTCTCTGCAACATTATAAATACACACCAAAGATTTGAAACTCTGCTTGTCTCCCCTGTTCCGCCCCCTCCTCCTGTTTCCCTGAATTCCAAGTTCAATGTCCCTTGCTGTGTTGGAGAAGCAATTATGTGGTAGGACTCTTCTGTTGGAAAAAACAAGGGTGGTAGTATTAGCATAATCCTGAGAGCCAGTAAAACTTTTTAGTGTGAACTTTGCTTTCCCCCCAGTACCCTTTCAGTCTCGGGGAAATCCCCGTCTCTCCTGCCTCGGTTTCATCCCTAGGAGATGGGGATGATGAAGATTCATGCCTTGTGTCTCTGTAGAGGACTGTGGAGATAAAGTGTTGTATGAGTGCAAAGTCGTGGTATGTGTACGTTTCCTTTTCCTCACTCCTCCTCCTCATTCAGGCTTGGTTCTTCATGCAACAGTACAGAGGTTTGACTATCAGAAGCCAGCACATCCTGCAGGACTTCCCTTTTTGCTCTGAATTCTCCCCAGTTGGGCAAACATGTTTTCAAAATGCTGCTGTAAGTTATCCCTTGATCTAGAGAGCTGGAAACCTACTTTATCTCAGAGTAAAGGTGTTTGTAGCTGATAAATAGTAGACTGTATGAGGGAGACTGAGAGTATTATTTATGTTTCTCGGTGGAAGTCTAAATTATACGGAGCGAAGTGCTGGGCCTGTCTGGTTTTGATCTTGCAAAGAAAATTGTGGATGGGGCAGGGAGATGCTATTATTGTAGTAAGAGCTACAAAAAATTGAGTATGATTAATATTACATTTCCATGTCTTTTATTTTCATTCTTCCTCTACTTCCTTTCTCTTGTAAAATCAGTTTTAATGGAAAATGCCTCAATTTTCTGTTTGAATTTAAATTACTATTATTTTTAGCCAACTCTGGTGTTGATTGAAAAATGGGGCATTCTTTAAGGATAGAGTTGTATCTTACATCCATGATATTTGTTTTCCAGGCCTAATTTCACTTTGTTTTCTCATCTGCCCCAATAAAAGGCATGCTTGGCTTGAGATGTGTAACTTAGTACCTGCCTTTTACTCTTCTGAGAACGTTGTAATCTAGTGCATGGATGCTAACCAGCCTTTTCAGCTTTGAGAGGGCGAAAAAGACCAGAGTGTTCATCACATCTTTCCTTTTGAGATTTGAGAATCTCAGGTCATGTCCAGAGGTCTAGCAATTGTTAAGTGTGAGGTTTTGCTTGTGATGTGGCACATGTCTATCTTGGCTTAAAAGAGCAGACATGGGAATACCCACATGGGTAGAACCATTAATGTATTTCAGTGTTCACAGGCTTGTCTCTTAGGGGTTGTGGAAGAGATGGTGGTGGGCGAAACTGGACACATAAAAGCCAAACACTGTTTCTCATCTGTGTAGTTGCTCTAAAACTTTCATGCATGGCTTGATTGTGGGGCAGCTTGACTTTTACAGGTTTGCATTGGAAAGTGTGAAGTTGTGATGCTAACAGGAAAAGGCCCAGATGCCAGCAAAAAAAGTCGGTCGTGTCAATTGTGTTCTGTAGGTTTCCTTTCAGCATTGACTTTTTGTCTGGTGAATTGCTGTTTTTCTTCTTTAAGGCCGCAAACCCCATACTGGGTTGCTTTGCCATCAATAAAGACTACTTCTTCATTTACCTAAAAACGGCCCTCTGGCTCAGACACTGGTAGCCTATGAGTTTAGCAAGAGCTCGTACTTTGTGGGTTTTGACTCTTCTTAATTCAATACCTCGTAACTTGCGTCACTTCTCCGTTGGCCCATGTACTGATCAATGGCTTTAATACATCAACACAATTCTTAGTTTTGAAAATCACCATTTCTTTTTCCCCTCTAGTTAACTTATATAGAAGCAGCAGCTGATTGACAACTGATTTTTCTGCAATGATTTGCTGAATTGTTCATGCAAATGGCATGTGGCTTTTCAGTGAAATAGGAAGACTTTATCACATCTTTTGGGGTTTTACCCATTACCATTTTTTTCCAGTGGTTTGCAGAATGGTGAGCGCTAAAAGCCCAATATCAGCTCACAGGATGCTGAGTTTAACAGATAGGGCTTTATTAGCTCTCAGTTGCATTTGTCTTTACTTCACAAGTCTCTGTTTAGAATTACCTGTGAGTGGTTATTTTCCAGTGTGGTTTTCTAAGACAAACCTTTTTTTTGCTTTTTGTTGTTGCTGCTGTTTTTTTGAACTACTAAAAGCTCGTCACCATCTATGTAACTGTTATGAATGTGTATGTGTCCGCCGATAGCTTGAAAGGCAACTTACAGAAATTGGTGTAAGTGGCTCTTTGGAAAGAAAATTCTTCAAAGAGAAATATTTAACAAATTGAACAATTAAGAGATGCCATCTCAATCAATAAGTTAGAGTTAATTGGCTGGGTACAAAGCATTTTTAAACAACTTCCCTGAAGATTCTGCACATTAGAGTGCCTTTCTAGTGAGGCTAGACTGTGAGGCTACTTTCAAAGGCTAGTTTCTTCTAAAAAGTGCTTATTTTCAATATTTATTTTTTTTCTAATTTCCAGACCCCAAACCATTTTGCATTGTAGCTACGGGTCTCCCTGAGTGAATTTAAGACTGCTTAATAACAGCTTTGCATGTCTTCTTGTGTGTGTGCCCCCCATGCACACATGACGTACTCTGGTGACTGCAAACTGCTGCTCTAGAAGACAGTCGCCAGCTATTCTTAGCCCCTGGGTAGTAAGTGCTGCAAACGTATTCAGGTCTCTGCGTCACCTCATTTTTTCTTTTTCTACTGCTGTGAGCATTATCAAACGCTTCCAAATGCAACGTGGTGACCACAAGCCACATGTTAAGGCCTATGGTCCTAAACTGCTAGTTCAACTTTATGCTTGTAGACATGGCTTAAAACCCTATTGGAATTCAAAGGTAAAAAGAACCCCAAAGCCCTCTTATTAGCACTAGCAGGCTATGTATAAGGTTCAGAAAGGGTATTTCATCCAACAATTTCAAAGCCCTCTTTAACAATGGACAAGCAGTGTCCTCTGTACTTTCAGAGAATGGAGGTGGTAGAAACGCTTACCTTCTCTTTTAGCAAGAGCCGCATGTCTTTGGGGTGCCTCACTTGGGATATTGTAGGCCTGACTTTTAGAGATGGCATGGATTGCTAGACCATTTGAAAATGGGTCAAGAATACACGAAGTTGGACTCCTTCAAGAGTTGGTCCTAAGTGACTTGGTCGATGACATGCAGTGAGTCAACGACCGAACCACAAACAAGCTGAAATGCCTATCTTCAGCCCTGAGTTTGCTTCACCAGACCAGTGTTTCTCATTCTGTGGGTTGTGTAGAAGTATTAAATGTGTTTAATGAAGCTCCCTCCCTTTTTTTTTAATTCCCCCAAATGTCACATCTAAAAGACGAGGTAAACTGGAAGAAAGAAAGAAATCCCTTGCATAAAATCAGTAGAGTTAAGTAGTTCAAAGCAAAATGCTTTCTTTTCCTTAAATGCTTTTCCTTGAAATTTTTCTTCCCTTTTGTCCCACAAAGGTCATCACTGAGACTCAAAAGCTGAAGAAGGGTAATAGTTCTCAAATCATTTGAGCAATGCTCAATTGGAGAATGGAGAAATGTTGACAGATCTTGTTCAGGCTAATGCTCCCTAGCTCGGTTGGGAAAAGGAGGGGGGAGTAAGTCATTGAGTAGGTCTATCTTCCATTCAGCAGGAGCTGCACATGATGGGATTATTAGTATTTCGAAACTAAAGCCCCTGACAGATCCTTGGATGCTTAAAGCTGTTGTGATTCTTTACCAGATGGTTCAGAAACTCAGACTGGAATATCTCATTGGCTGGTGCTGAACAATGACATTTCAAACCCACACGTTCATTTGGATTTTAATTTTCAGGAGGATTAAAGCTTTTTGGGATATGGGCTGTCTCTTTCCATATATATGCTCAGCACCTTATGTAGTTTATATGCTTTTGCAGTGTCTTTATAATTCATCATATTACTTAAGAAAGAGTGATTTGAATGGTTGTGTGTTTTTAGCCGTATACCTGGTCCAGCAAAGCGCAGACAAGGATAAGTGTGCAAGTTGTTGCCTCAATGCAATGAGCATGACAACTGCAACTGCTTTGTCTTGTATCTGGTGATTGTGTGAAGAGGTGATTATGCTGAACACGCCGTTTTTGATACTGTATCCTTCTGTTCTTTTCACTTTTCAAATCTTGTCTTTGAAGCCCCAGTCCTGAAACTACTAATGCCTTTGCTTAACTTGTCTGTGTTGGATGTGGAGTGTTGATGTTTATTCCTGCTAGGTGTTGAGCTGTTCAGCCCTGACTCTTGCAGTAAACTACTTTGAATGAGACCCCAGTGCTCTGGGGGAGAAGATCAAAGGAAATTGGTTGAGTTTTACTCTATTTCAGTCCCATTGCGTTTTGAAAACAGAATAGAGTGCCCCCCTGGCAAAATTGAAGAAATTTTCAGGGCCTGCCAAGTTATACAGTCCTTCCCGGCTGCCCACATGACTGTCCTGGTTAGAGCTAGGACCTTTCTGCTACTTCTGAACTGCCTTCAAGCATGGATGGGAGTATTACTATTAAATTCCCTCCTAAATTCCTTAGGGCAAAGATTGCTATTTTGTTGTGTGTAGATATATCAGGTGGCTGTAGGTTACTGTGTGAAAATGTAGGTACGCAGATGATTTTGGGATTGGGGGAAGGATTTGAGCTTAGTGTTTGAGGAATGGAAAACTTATTTTTAACGCTTGTTTAAACAACATGTTAATGTACATTCTACAGAACAAAGAACTGGGATGCTTTCCTATCAAGTCTGAGAGGTTTGGGGGTTTTTTTCTGCCCTCTCTTGCCCCTGACAACTCTGTTAAGAGAAGAGTATCATTGGGGAAAGAGTTTGGTTATGTTGAGAAGAAAAAGGACATTTTATGTAATTATTTTAATGTGTTAGACCAGTACATTCAATCCCACTGTTCTCCATATGATTCATTCTATTTGTACACAACTGTTGCACAGTATTAAATAATGTGCTTTTCTTTTTTTTCTGTTAAACAAGTATTCCCTTAGCTAGTCACAAAAAGCTGACACATGTTCATTCTTCACTCAGGGAGTTCTGCATCTGTCGACACTTCAGACATAATCAGTTTAGATTTCAGCAGCTGATTAGTGCTCACCTCTAACCAAACTGAGAAGCTGCTCCTCCAAATGGTAACAAATAATATCCTAATTAGTCCTCTGCATAACGATAGTGGGAGTCTTAGCTGAAAGCTACTGATCTCAGAGGCCTTTCTGTTCTAGTCCACTGGCTTTACAGACTGTTGTATCAACATTTATGCTGAGCTTTTATTCCCCCTGCCTCAAAATGCCTCACAGAGCAATTAATTATGCACCTGAAGATAGGCATTAGGCACGCAATGATATTCCACACACAGATATGAACATTTAATTAGTGCCAGTTAATTTATGTGCGATTATGAAAGCAAGAGGAGGAATGCTGGGCAGGACTCCAGGATTATCCTATGGTGCTTGTAGATGTTAAGTGTCCCTGTGAAGCTATTTGACCTGGCCGGGCAGTGCAGGCAAGTGCAGCTCGTGCTGCCTTAAATACTGGTTTGCTCAAAGCAGGAACCCACAGAGTGAACAGAGCAGAAAATGAAGGGAGGAGGACAATATGGAGAGCGACTCCTCTCTACCCCAGTGACTGGCTGGTTGTGACAGCACCAGGTTTTACCAGGAAGTTTTAAATGGGTTTATGCTTTTCTGAGTCTGATTAGCTAGTTAGCAAAACATGCCCATCCCTGCCTATTAAACTCTGTGTACTTCCTCTTAGCTAACACTATTTTGCACAAGCCTGGGGTTTTTAAATAAATAAATGTCCACAGAGGCATAATGTAATAAATACCACTCACAGGGATGGCATAGTAGCCACTGGCATTTCTCAGGACAAAAGTCATGTGAGCAGCTGTAGCTGGATTAGCGTGACCTCAATAGTACAAAGAATTGAGGAAAGAAAAGAGGAAGAGAGGATGAGGGGTAAGATGCCTTAAGATGCCTTCAGGAACATGTGCAGCTAAAGTTGTCCAAAGGCAGGCTGAGCAAGCTGAACAGCAGAGTATGTAAATATCCAGTAGTTTATAAAGGAAGCTTTAAAATGTCAATTGGATTTTCAGGTTTGATCCAATAACTTTTTAAAACCCTGCTTAAGTTTGAAATTGAGAGAACCTATTTTAAAACATAAATCGACAGTAACAGAAAAATCACTTAAATAACAGCAAAAGTGCTGCTTAAATATTTGCTGCTGAAATGTTAAAGAATGTCTAGCTATTAAAATTGGGGGTGTCCCAAAATCGGCACTTAAAAGCAGAGATTTTTTGCTGAAAGTTCATTATTACTATAGTTGTTGCTTTTTCTGTTGGTATAGGGCTATTTTCTTCAGTTTATTCAGAGTTCAAAGTGGGTAAGATGGCTAGGAGATTAAAAAGCAGAAAGATTTGTTCTTCTCGGCAAGCTGGTGAATAAAACCTGGCTTGAGATGTTGAGGCCAATTCCAATTTGCATTCAGGATAAGGTTGACATAAATAATGAATTTTAAAATCATCTAGGAAATGAAGCTGTTAATTATCTTTAATATATTAACATGTAAAACAAACGTGTGAATAAATGAATGTTAAGCTTTTTTATTAAGTGCATGGTATACCCCCTGAGGTAATAAAAAGAAGTGCCTGATCTACTATAAAGTTTACGTTTATTTGCAAAATCACTGGTCTCTGTGGCTAATAGCTTCCGTTTAGAAAACAACGGAGAAGTCCAAATGGGAGACAAGGTTAAGCTACAGTATTTCAACTGAAGCTTCCTGGTTGCTTTTTTAAACCCCAACTTTAAAAGGTGATTAAATCACTTGATTATGAATTGATTTGCCATGTCTTTCTCTTTAATAAAATATATTTATCTTCGAAACAAGAAACGCAACATACCTAATCTATCTGCATTTTGGTAGAGCAACCGATATGCTACTACTGAGGAAATTGTTAGTTAAACTTGGAAGATAGAAAATTATACGGTTATTATAAAGTGCATGAGAAAATGTCTAAATGGAAAATCATGACAGGCTATAATGGATCGGAATTATCAGGCTACGAGAAGGGTGCAAGCTCCTTCTGATCCAGTCTCAAAATGGTTTTGTTTCAAATATTCGTTAATGAAATGCCATTTAAAGTGAGGAGGTACTGATGTATCTTCCAAGTCAAATCAGAAGGCAATAGTAACATGAAAAACAATCAGAAAATGGTACAGACAGAGTTGACACACTTGGGCTGGAGCAATGAAAATGAGATGAAACATGATAGTGCACGGTCGGACACAGAGGGACTAATAAGAATTTCTGTTGTAGCCTGAATGCCTGCAAATGACGGAGGAGGAAAAAGATCTGAATGCTTTTAGGTGACACAAGATGTCGGTCAGGCACCAACAGGATAAAGTTACGAAAATGGCACGTGCCATGATGTGATATTACAGGTAAAGCGTTTCCAGTGGAGAAGGGAAATGTTGACGCTGTTTTACAAGCCTGAGAGTCAGGGTAGCTTAGCCCACGCAGAGGTCTGCACTTCATCGACTAGACGTCTTCCGTTTCATGAACTCCCTTTTAAAACTAGTTCAGGAATCTCTCCTCTCTGTGAAGAAATGAAGGTGAATTCTGCCCAGTCTAGACACTCTGGTAAAACTTTCAAACCTTTTGAAAGGGCATGGGATTGGGCCCATTGAAAAGCACAGGAAGGGGTAAATATCAGGTAGGGTGGCAAGCTATTTCAGCTTTAAAAAAAACAGTCATGAGAAGCAGCAGACAACGAATAAAGCAAAGTTACCCTTTTGCTTCTGCTAGAATGTGGGCAGGAGTGTGACACATTTCTGAATGGGATCGTATGGCATGGCGGCCTGACAGCGGAGGGCTGAAAGTCACGTAGGGCAGCCAGGCACCTTTTCACTTTATAGAGGTCACCAATTGTGTGGCCTGTCTGGAGCCATAAGCGACTCCTTCCTCATCTTCTCAAGTTCTCACTCAAAGGCTGATGTCAGTCCCGTTCTGCTCTTAACATCCAGGCCAAGGCCTGCAATGTCTGTGTGCTTACACAAGGGCTTGCTTGTCATGGGCCTAAGTTCAATTGTACAGCAGCAGAAAAATTGTTGCCATGTTCTTTCCATGACTTTCTGCAATTCTAGCATGAATTTGCTACCCTGTTGATTGAGGTGAGCTCTAGTAGAAAAGCCCAAGGTTTTCTTTGGCAAGACCTGTACTAGGTCTACAGCAAAGAAGCAGCTGCCTACAAGAAGCCCCAACATGCCTGGAGGTGTGGTTGGATGAGATGTTCCATATTTTACTATAGAGCTGGGGGACTTTGGAGTAGTGAGGACTTAAGAGTCTGTTTCTTTTT
>KZ508519.1:38145-48524 GCA_002844005.1 Limosa lapponica baueri | reverse complement strand
GGTGTGATTTAATTCTATTGCTGTGCTTTTGTTTAAATTTTTCAGAAGCATCAAAATAAGGCTACATAAAATCGGTGTCAAGAACATACAATGAATGTAATTCTGATGTCTTTCAGCTCCAGAAACAAAGTCTCCAAAACCACTTTAAGTGAAAAACTTTCTGTAATTGTATGTAAAAGCTGTCTCTTATCCTGTCTGTGGAAAAGCCACCAGAAGGCTATATAGCATTTTCAAGCACATATCCTTAATTGCAACACATTACACAGTGTAAGACGCAGTTGCAGCACTGGCAGTAGCTGCACCATCTTCTCAGAAATCACGTAGGCTGTCTCTTTGTCCCAGCAGATGGTATTTTTATGACCCACAGTTCCTATGTTCAGGAAGCCTAGATGAGAAAATTGAAACCAAGCAAAATTGGGAATATAATTTTTAATGTGAAGAATTCCAAAAAACTGTAACCAAAGTTTTCCAATCTTAATATAAGTCTTAACATCAAGAATTATGAACTAAGTGTCCTGGTTTTCAGAGATACTCAGTAATAGCAATTGCCCTTAAAGTCTAGCTCCATCTGGAAATCCTGCCAGTTTACATAGATGCCTATTTAAAGAGAACATAGGCAAAAGAACTGGAAGGGAAAGTGTTGTGTGTTACTGAAAAACAAAAGCCTGTATAAGAGCCTGAAAACACACATCACTTCCTGGTGCTCACTTTTTATAAGGCTGAGTTCCAGCAAGTGTTTTCCCATCAAGTGATGTGATCCCACATCAATTCCGTATAGTATGGGCATTTTAAGGTATGAAGAACAGGTCATATCAGACTATTTCACCTTCACAAGTATGGATTTAATCAATCAAGGATACCAAAACATATGCCTGCCTTCATTTTTAACTTGACCCAGCCTGTATGCTTAATCATATTTCATTTTTAACTGATAACTTGAAAATGAGTTATATGCTTCAAAATTATTCTTTTTTCTAACATTCAAAGATGAGCAACTGAGCTGAGCTGTTATAAACAGCGAAAGATTTAAGAGTAGCAAGAGCTCCACATCTGTTAGTTCATTATCAGCGTGTGAATATGCCGGTTCATACAGTACATCATTTGATAAATGCCTTCCTCAAGACATACAAATAGAGATGCACCATCCTACCCCCAGTTCTGCTCTTTGAACTGCTGTAAATCTACCGTAACTCCTCAATCAGCAATCCCTTTAGATTTGTATCAGTACAACTAAAGGCCAAATATGGCCACCCTAAATGCATATCTGATATGGTCCTCCAAAACTTCACTCAGAAAACAAAACTGTGGACAGCTTCTACCCCTTGATCAGCTTCTGATAAATAAAACAAAGCGAAGAAGTAATTCCCAAGCACAAGGACTCCTAAAGAAACTGTCATTCTGATTAATCCCGAAGTACTTTTTGAGTAAACAAGTGTTTATATTTAAAAGCCACAATGTGATTTCAAAGAATTCCTTCTATCCCACTCATTGCTCATGGTTAGAGGTAATTGGAAGCCACTTTCTCACTCTATTGATGATTAATGAGTGGCATTTTGGTTTTTTAAACATAACATTCTTTAGTCCAATGTAGAAAGGCAGCAGAAATTAGTGGCTTAATAACTTAGATTTTCAGAGCAGAGAATAATTAAAATGGCGAAAGGCAAAGGAGAGGGCACAAAACAAACCTTATTTAAACAAATCCTCCACTGAGAGCTAGGAGAGTTTGGGACCACAAACAGTAAGTAAAATAAATTAATTTTGGTGTAACTTGAGCAAAGTTATTGATTTTGTATAAGGATTTGATCCACCTTGTTAGCTGCCAGCATGAAAAATGAATCTCATTTGACAGGAGAGCGTTGAATGCGGAGATTGCAAGACTCTGAGTTGAAAAAGTGAGTGAAGGCACTCTGTACTCACACTCAGAATTGCTTGGGGCAGGGGGACTTTCATTCTTTCTTTTTTCTAAAAATATGAAACCATGAATATCCATACAAAGTTTAGCTTTCTTGCCCAGCACTGTACCTCCTTTCATGCTGTCAGCACAAAAATGATGACCCACCCATGTGTTTGAATAGATGTCTTCATAAACTACTCAGAGGACAATGAATAATACCATTCACATAGCTACTTCCATATACTACAACCAAACTGGAGAGAGTGCTCAAAAGACGTGCCCAAGAAAAAGAGAAAATTTAGAAAAAATACAAGTTAAAAACAGCAAAATTTGAAGTGAACTATACTAAGGTGGAGCTTCAGCTGGCTTTTCTAGCTGGCTCTGGAAAATGACAGCCCTCTCTAACCTTTGTTTTTGCAGTTATTGAAAGCAGAAGATTTCAGATCAAGACCTGGAATTTCAGTTCCCAAAGATCAAGAGAGTTTAGGGGTAGCCAGCCATATCACACAAGTCTAGGTTTGGATTATCCGTACATCTCATACTTGCCCTGCAGTGGCGCTGGATGATGTAGATTTCAAAGACAGGTCAGCAACAATAAGTTGCTTTAGAGGAATGATCAGTGATGAAGATCTTTGCATTTCTGCTTCAGGATTCCTCACTCTCTGCTGCCTTGCACTGTGTGCAGTCATCCAAATTTCATCTGTGCCAAGCATTATGCAAGTGTCCATATACGCAAAGCACTGACCGAACATACCACTTGTAACTAGGTATTTAAAAGGAGTCATGGAGTGGGAGGAAGTCTTATAAAGTTCCAGGCACTGTGTTACAGACTTTTCCACTTTAGTTCATAAGTTTTCATTTGATCCAAGTCAATGATTTGCTCTGTGCTGCTATTGTATTAATTTTCAAGGATTTTTTCAGGGCAGGCAAAGCCTTTCTGTTCTTCACCCAGAGTGTCGATGAATGATGGGGTATTATCACCTTGCAAATATGAGTGATAGCTGATGGTCCCAGAGAAATTACTGTAAGGCAGATATTCTTATCACAAACATGTTCCCACAGCAATTATATTTCACTGACAACTGAAAACAACAGAGACTAGTTTTTCCTCTCAACTCCAAAACCAATCTCTCCTTTCCAATGCCGGGTAACAGGCCACCACCCAGGATCTCACATACAAAGCAACTGTACTGTACCAATGCGAACCAAAAATCCCTCTCACTTCAAGAAAGCGGAGCAGATCCAAGGCACAGGCAAAGAAGGCAGGTGCCCGCGACAGGACACTTCTGAGAAGGATGAGCCGGATACAGCTCACTGCTCATGATAACTGTTCAGAGCCCTGAAAAATCAGCTAGCTTTGCTGCTGCCACCCAGGAGAGGCTGAAAGGTGAAGGCCACTGCTTGGTGCTTCGACCCCCATAAAGCTTCAAACCCTGTGCTCTGCCATTGCCATTCCTCTTGTCACAACTGAAACAGCAAGCCGGTTTCCCCAAGATTTCTCCCTTAGCTCCTCATCCATCTCTCTTCCCTTTCTTCTGATCCTCCCGTTCTGACTGGATTAATCCAGGGTAGGTCAAAACCTGAACTGCCTTTTTAGAGCAGCATATTAAATTTTGTCAACGCGGCTGAAAATTGCTGTGCTACCTCTGAGAGAACATAAGCACAAAGCCATTACTTACTCCTAGGCAACACAGCACTGAATCCTGCCCTGACCTTAAAGTATATTCTAAACCTCCTGTCTTCAAGCAGATTAGCTGGGTTTGAGCATACGCCTAATTGCTGTCTTGAACTAGGCTAGATTAAACCCCTAGGCCTGTCAAAACAGAAATATTTTAAAGAGCACATGAAAAAATAATCCAAAAGAGGAACAGTCGGTGAAATTCCATCAGCCAGAATTTTTTTTTTCCTTGTGCACATAGAAAGTGAACTGGGTCACCCAGCATTCAGTGACTTTTTATCTTACATGCTTTACCACACACAGTGATTACTACTCTAGATTTAGATCACAGTCACAGGAGGTTTAGTAATTTAATATTTTAAAATCAAAGTGGCACTTCAAATTAAAAGGGCACAAATACTATTTGAATGTGGTAAATACTGATCATATAATTACATGGTAATTAATTTTCATGTGGTATCTGTGTGATTATGATATGAATATATGACTTTTCTGTCTTCTAAACAGCACTGCAGCTTACTAGTTAATTACTTTTAGATCTGCTTAGTGTAATTACAATGTAATCCACAAAAGTCTGTACATATTCTGTCAATACTTCATGTTTACTAATAACAGCATGAAATTGCCTTTGGTCAGATCTTGTCCTTTCCTCTTCAGCATCATGGCACCTTGGCACAGGCACACTTCTTTGCCAGTGGAAAAGAAGTGCAGGAATTTATGAGGACTTTTGGGAGACTCCACAGCTTATATACAATGTACAATGTAGTCTGGTTCTACTGAGATTTCTTGCTCTGCAATGTAATGTAGAACAAAGAGAGAGGCTGAATAGTTTTGCATCCATCCAAATACATTTTTTCATCTGAATTGTTTATATTTAAACAGAACAATACTTAATGTTCTCTGTGCTTCCCCCAGGCTTTACATATCACCAGTTCATGAAAGTATATCAGTGACTCAGACAAAGAAGTAGTTAAGTTGAAGGAAAAGAATCCAGATCTCATCAGGCAACATCTCTGTATCCAAGAGAAAGATCCTCCCACCTGCAGCTGGAAGAGGAGCGAGGGAAGGGCAAGAATGCGCATTTGGTTGTTCTCTGTTCTCGCTGGCGTTCAAAATTAGCAGGCTGCTGTTCCAGTACAAGAGATGACAATGATGGGCATTATCCCACATATGATATAAATGGAGAAAAGACATAATAAAACCATAGTAGCTGTATATAACACTTGTGCCCTGTGGTTTGAATAGTTGCTTAGGGCTCTGTGTGTATTGTTCTTATTGTGCAAATGCAATTTTTTTCAGGGGGAGTGAAAATGCTGCAAGGCATTTACATTTATATTTGTTTACTGGATCCTCTACTTCACACTCACGCTCAGATACGTAACTTCAGCTCCTCTCGGTTATCTACATCTTATATAGGTCATTGTGTGTTACCCTGTTTAGGTAATATTGCTTAAACATGGTATGAAAAAAAATGGGCAAAACCAAAGCATAACTAACCCCTTTATGTCCAAATAAATGGGAAAATTATTTTTTTATTAAATCAAAGGAGTGGGATTTAGGAGGTTCTAGATCAAAATTTTGAGGGCCATGAGATACCCTTCCTGATGAAAGCAAATGCCAAGGGAAGTGACTTCCAACAAGCTATGTGAAAGAAATTATTTCCTCTAGAGTCATGACTCATAAATCATCTTCAAGGCAAATCATCGTGACTTGTCTGTGATGGCAGTTTCAGCATCATAAACCATACATCATTCTAAAACAAATGGCAGCTTGCAATGTCCTTGTTAATGGCACACTAATACTAAATTTTTCCTCAGATAATGAATTTTCAACGTACACAAACTTATGGCATCAGACTTCAGCAAATCCTTGTTATTATGTTTCACTAGCTAAAGTCAACAGTGTTTTAAAAAGCCTTTTAAAATGTTAATTTATGCACTGGAAGTAAGACATGATTCACCATCTGTCACAGAAGGTCACTGGCTATATTTGGATCCATTAATAAATTCATAGGTTGCAAACGAGTAGAGGTGAGCTACCCCCTGCAGTAGGAGAAGCTGGCCCAAATCTTTGCCTCGTTTCTGGGCCAAACTCATAAAGTTCATTCTGACGTGGATAAATTAAGTAGGGATGGAAAAGATAAGTTAGTCACTCTGCCTGCAAAACAACCCACCCGAATGGATCACTGTCAGATGGCAGGTTCGGCAGAGACATGCCAACTAAGCAGGATGACACCTGACCTCCGCCTGTAGAGTTCAGTATAAACTTCAGGCGACCCACAGGATTTAAAGCCCTCTGAGGACCATTGTGCACATCTCTTCACTTTTTAAGTTTGAAGTCTGAGCTAAAAGGTTCAAAGGTGGCAGCAGTTTTGACCTCTAGCAAGGAATACACACCACTTACGTCTCTCCCTGCCATTACCCGATTGCATCGTTGTTAGGTATTTCTGCTTCCTTCTGTGGTTTCTAATTGGTCTGTCTGTTGGAGATATTTAAACTGAAGGGAACTGCTTTTCAGCCTAGCATTGTCTGGGCAGCACAAGATGTCTCAGCAGTTACATTAGTATGATTTAAGCATCAGTTTTCTGGGTGCTCTTCTACGGTATTTCTGAAGTTCAAATAACAGGGGTAATCCACACATAAGAGAAGATAGAGAATCTGCTCAAAGCCTTAACTGTTCTCCTCCATAAGAAAATTGCCTGAGATAAAACTCTGGTGAGAGAAAGCCAAAGAAGGATTTTGGGTGGTCTATTGCAGCATTTTAGTTTAGATCAAGAGTGTATTTTTGAAGCAAATCTCCAGATTGTCCCCACTTTCCATGCTCCAGTTCACAATGCAAAGGGGACTCAAAATACAGGAATGGGACTTTTCAAATGACATTAAATTGGGAGACGAGCTCCACAAGTGCAGGACATGCTCCAGCCACTAAAGCATGGTCAGCCCACGCAACCAGACTACACCTACTCTGATGTGGAATGATACATAAACAGTTTGGACATTGGGGTCTGGGCACCAGCTCTACAGATCTGATCTGATCCTAGCAGGCTGCACAGTCTTCTAACATAGATCCAGGGGAGGTTTATCCCCTGCCCACAGGCCCAGGATCCCCATTCCTGCTCAGCTTGGAGTTGTCAGCCCCTGCCCCAGAAATGCTACAGGGGTAAGTCTCCACCCCTGTGTTTGTCCCAAACCCCTCAATGGGGCCTTATGTTGTAGGCAACTTGCTTCTAGGTTGGACCCAGCCATATATTCTAGCTGTCTCGCCAGTCCTGACTCTGGCCCTGTCACCTTCTGTTCCTGACTGGACTTCCTGGCTGGACCCTGGACCTGGTTCACTGCTTGCCATGTCGGGGGCTCTCAATGGACCCTGTTACCAGTGCCCAGCCCTGCCCCACCATGCTCAGACCCTGTGAAATGGAGCCCCATCACTGTGGACACTGCCTGGGCTTGTGTCACCCTCAGCTCCCTGTTCTTTAGGGAAGAACTGTCCCTCATTGCACCCTGACACCGAGAAGACAAACCAAAAGTGTATGTATGCATTCCTTCTTTTTATATAAACATTTACTTGGGGTTTATTCATTGTATGTCAGAAACAGGGACTTCTAAGTTTAAAGACACAAGCTGACATCAGTCTGTGAGTGACTCAATACACTTAACAGAGCACAAAAGCACAAAAGAAGATTTAGATACATTTCAAATGATGTTTTTTTCCCCTCTTGGAAAAGAAAATTCACAATTTGCTGCAAGCAGGAAAAGAACCTCAGCTTCACAGCAGTCAATTATTTTGGAGGAATCGTGCTCCAAAGAAGACTGAGAACTGGACTCCATCAGGTAAGTAAACTGGTAAAACCTGTGGCAAATTTCCAGCTGAAGGATATCTGTCAAGAAGGGCTCATTAAATCTATCCCACAGTTTCATTAGAACGTCAATAAAAAGAACTATTTTTGAGAAAGATTTAGATTTCACCAAACCAGCATGTAATGTAAAAAAAAATTCCATCTGATCCTTATCTTGAATTGGCTTTTTTCAACTGTTTACCACACCACCACACTAAACCCATAATCTGGCAATAAAGCAGAGTTTCTGGATCAGAACCAGAAAGAAGAGAGACTGAATTAGAAGACAAGGAGGAATGGTCTTATTGTCTGAGGGAAAAAGAAAACAGAGAAGGAGACAGTCTCCCAGTAGCGCTAATGATTCTGACTGAAGAACAATGTGTCCTAACCTTGTATGGAAAATGTTAAGTGCTTCTTTCTAGTTTATATTAAACTACCACATTATGATGCTTTAAAAATTTGACTTTTCTGTCCCTGGAGTTACAGATACTCATCTGTTTAAACATCTGGAAAACTGTTTCAAAGAAAACTTAAACAGAATCCAGAGGAAGGCATACAGCTTGAAATGAATATACTACAGATAAGGATTCATCTCACCATTCTGCTTCCTCTGATCATGAATGGCAAATCAAATTTGGTTCTTCAGTGCTAATTCCACATGGTTGGACGTACCTTAAAAAATAAGGTTCTTTAGTTCATACCATGATTGACACTTGTCGTGGGCTGGGCCAGACTGGCCACTGAGATAGTGATAATATCACTAGGGTACCTTCTTAAATCAAAACTGTATTGAATTTAGTGTTATTAGCAAGGAAAAAATCAATAAAAAGACAAACTGAAAATTTGCAAAACATCCGACACTTTAGCTTAAAAGAGAATGAGCCAACATATTCTTTGTTGCTGTTAATCATCATTATGCCTCATCAATCTTTAATGGCAATCTGTCACTGACAATATTTGGCACAGAAAAACATACCACATGCTTCTATGTAAGTCTGACTGTGCACGTGCATATATCAGTATGTGTGGGCAGGTATCTCTTACCCCCAAACACAAACACACACACACACAAAGGCAATCTGCAGTGTTTCAAGAAGACTGTCAAGAGAGAAAGTGACATTTTCACTTTCTTCCCAGGAAAGAGTGGGAGAGATCCAACCTCAGAAGAGTCTCTCTCACTATGCTTTGTCTTTCTGTGAAAGTCTACCAAAGAATGAAGGAAATCATACTTTCATCCACTTCTCATTTGCCTTTTTCTCATACCATGCTTTACAGCCTGGACTAGCCCATCCTCAGATTTCTCCTCTTTAGGCAGGTACTATCTGTTCTTTCCTGTCAAAGCTCTCATGATAATCATCATGTTGCTATTAGGATTATTCCAGTCCTAATGATCAGTCTCTAAGAGTGGGTTTGTTCCTTTGCACCAAGATTTATCCATTTTTAGCTTCATTTTCAAAGGAAAAGAGGCTTATGTGATCTTGTCTCTTTCTGTTGATTTATGTATTGATCCTTGAGAGTATTTGAACTCAGATGCCAGTTTCTATGAAACTTGACAAAGAAATAAAATCTCAAAGACACTCACTTCTGACATGTTTGGGGGTGGGATGGAGGACAAGCCCAGTAGAGGAGACATCTCCTATTTGTGTCTCCATTGCAATGAAGTTCATCCCTTATTAAATGTCAAAACAAAGAAACAAATCCATAGGAAATCATGGCTCTGCTCTCATGAGGGAAGCTTCTGTCACCAGCAAAAGAGAACTAATTTTCTTCACTGTGGAGCAGGGACTGTGACAATTTAGCACTGAGTACATAACAAAAGAGATATGAGAGATTATAGTTTTTCTCTTCATGGTAATAAAATCTATGTTTATATCTGCCAGCCTCTCCAACAGGAACCCTACAGTAAAATTCAAGTCCAGCTGCTTTAGAGTAGGCAAGATTTTGTTTTATGAAGATACAGAAGATACAAAATAAAGGAGTGGCTGGAAGATATGCATGTGAGTTCACCCCTTATTCCTTCGAGAGGTAACATTTCTTGGCTAGTACTAATCAAACAATGCAAAATAAAATCCCCTATTTGTGAGTAATGTATTTTAGAAAATAACAATAAAATTGTATATTTCATTGCATTACAGTTCGTTTTCATATATATGCAAGCAACTGCTTAGCTATGGAGTACACAAGTCCTATGAGGCTGGCAAAGCCTCAGCAGAAAGAAAGGGAGAGGTCAGAGGCAGCTGAAGAAGAAGGAGACTTGGTTCATTGCCCACACCAGCATGCAATGACAGTTTGTAAGAGGGACTATGACTGGCTTTACATCATACGTCAACTTCCCTGCCTGCTCAGTCTTTATTGGTGTCAAAATCATATTGTTCAGACTGACAGACAACTGAACATGACTTTAAAGGGTTAGAGCACTGTATTCAAGTGCAGTTCCATCTGATTTAAATCAGAGAATTGCAGTACCCCTGATTTCCCAACCTCTTGTCTCCCCAAGCCTTACACTGGCATTCATGAAACCAAGGAGTCAGATCATGGAACTATTCTAACTCAGCCTATGTTTATATAGGTATATATTGTCATATATTGTGGTGGCTAACCAGCTATATAGTCAGTTTTCCTCAAAATTTCCCAAGCACCAGTGGCACCAGAGGGGAACATGGGAGCTAAATGACTGTGGGCAGAAGATGGGACCCTGGAGTCCCTGCTGTGGCCAGTTCAAATTCTGGTGGAAGCACTTCCCGAGAGCATGTTCCAACACAGCTAAACGCAACTGAGGAAAAGAATATACAACATGCAAGGGTAATATTGGATACACAAGAAATTATCCTAAGCAGTTTTCATGTTCACTCATTCTCGGAGAATAATTGCTTTCCATCACAGAATTTTTTCAGGGGTGTCTTATTCTTTTCCTATCCTTCCGTGCTCCTGATTGTACCACTGAGGTCTTTCCCTAAAAGCCCCTGCAATAG
>KZ508519.1:20428-31359 GCA_002844005.1 Limosa lapponica baueri | reverse complement strand
AAAAAAAAAAGCTATCTCCAGCTGGAAATTCAATCTCCTTCCCACATGGATTGTCCAGTGGCTCCACTGGGTGAGCTCCCAGAGGGGCTTTTGCCTCAGGTACTGCATATGCAAAGTACTTTTCATTTACGTACCCACCTATTTTCATGAAAGGGAGAACTAGCCTGCAGTTTAGTCAAGCAAATTCAAGTCTGTCATTTGTACCTTTTTTTAGGTACCTAGTGATGCTGTTTAAGTGCTTTAGCACAATAATCACTGAATGGAAAGAAGCAGGTGTTTCTGAAGGCTTTTAGCAGCACTTACTGTGCAACTAACTTTCATACCTAAACTATGGCCATCAAGATTTCTCCTCACAGAGATCTGTAAAGGCACCTACTCCTCTGCCTTAACTCTACAGGGAATTCAGCCAGCTGCTTTAAGAGCACTTCTTTGCTAGGAGTGAAAACATAAACACACTATGAGTCTTCTGTTAAGGAGACTTGACACTGAATGCTAGTCTTCATCAACTGTATAAAAAATAATCAGAGAAGAGCAGAACCCCAAAGGCCATATTAGCACACACATCATACTGTATGATCCCAAGTCTTTTTTCCATAGAAAGCATAACATAAAATTTTTGATTTTTAATTTCTCATTTATGTTTATCTCCAAAAGAAATGCTTCAGCATATTGTAAGGAAGCTGATATCCAATTTTTTTTTGAAAAATTTCTATTGTAAGGAAATTTAAATAAAAAGGGTTTCCCAAAGTCTACCAAAATTTTCTTTTATTATATGGGATTCTCATTGTTATATTTATTTGTCCAGAGAACAGTGCTTTATAAATATTAACACCACTTCATTACATTTTTCTAAGCTAACATTACCATTTATCATTATTGCTAAGATGATGTTACAGCTGGCTGAACTATCCAGCAAGAATCTACCTGATCACCAGACTGGTCTTAAATGCGTCACTAGAATTGCTGGCAGCAAAGTCTGTGCACTGAGAACATATAGATTTGCTAGACACACACCTCTGTGCATTACACAGCTCCACATTTTCAGTTGGTGTACAGAGAGAATTTTCTATCCTTGGGCTACCCGCAGTTTAGGATTTGACTTGGATTTGTTTGCCTCCTTCCTCTGTGTGGTAGCCCAAAGGATAGTCCTTTTTCTTCTTGAAATTTTTGTTGCTCTTTCCAGCATGCTAGCCTATGAGGGTTATTTTTTTCATTATTCTATCTTTGTCTTATTTCTTGTCTTCCTTTAGCCTGATACACTTGCACCAAACTGATAGCTATTTTACTTCAGTGCTCTCCCTGAGATTCAAGATAGAATAGAGATAGAGATAGAATAGATATAAAGCTGCTTCTCTCATAAATCTCCCTAGTAAGCTGGATTCACACACTCCACAAAAGATTCAGCCTTTGATTAGGGATTCCTTTCTCTAAAATCATATGGGAATGGAAAAATTCTTAACTGTGCAAGTTTTTGGAACATCTTTTGATCTGCAGTTTTTTTCTCAGAACTCATCAAATTGCTCTCTCCTGTGTTCAGACACCATTTCTAACAATGGTGTCCCATTTATTTGCTTTCTTTTTTGTCTCATCAAAATATTTAAAAGGTATTATCTCAATTTTTTTAAATCTTTATCATGGGGAGCTCTGTATACCAACTCAACTCCTGCATCCATTGCTTTTATGCATAGACATTTGGTAGTTCGCCCTGAAGCTGTTTGATTTTTTTTCTCAGGACTGTAGTGTTCAGCTGTTAATCACAGTCTCTTCCTCAGCATGAATATCGCAAAACTGAATATTCTACTGTTTTTCTTGCATTACATGTTAAGTTATGTATAAGAAGATTCCTTTTTCTGATCACTCATTTGTCTATTTATTAAGACTTAGTGATATTCTGGAACTGTAGCCAGCAACCTAGCCACACGTTGGCTTCTCAGTCTGCCTTTCAAGAGCTTGCTTCTGCAAGCTGGATGGTTTCTTTCCCTAAGAATTTTCCAGAATTTTTAATTAATGTAAAGTTTACTAGAGGGTAAACAAGCAAGCAGCAGTTTCCAACATTCAGTAGCTTCAGTTCTCCTTATGGACCAATAATTTAGTAATCCCCTGCACATTACTGGTCCATGACTTCCCCTCTGTAGAAGCAGCTGGATAGCAGCTGACAGGAAAAATTTCATTGAACCTTCCTGGAAATGCCACAAACTCACTTGGAACTGTGAATCTCCAAAATAAGACATCCAAAAAATTTATGATGTGAGAGTCTACCACAAATTAGTGTCTCAATATCATGTAGGGGATCTACAATTTCGCTTGCTGTCTCTGCACTTGGGACACAGATAATACGGACTGAGTCCTAAAACAACTCTAAATTGCAAAACTAGCAGAAGACATGAGAATACAATGATTTGTGACTACAGCAAACACTTGTGAGGTTGTTATGTGTAAGGTAATTAATTACTGTACGAATGTTTGAATCTGGCAACACTTTGAACCTTTACTATTTGTAGCGTTAACTCATAATTGCAAAGTACCTCAAGGCACTATAAATAAGCGTAAAGCATCTTCAGTGCTTTCTCAGTCCCTGTTTCAAACTGACAAAACAAAGCATTTTTCAGGTACCTGAAGAAAATCAACAGTAAGCACAAATGGTTAGTAGTATAAAACCACAACAGTACCAGAGTGGAGTGGAAGAAGGCAAAATACTAAGAATTGCCCAGGAATAGTGTTGGTTTTTTCAGAGGTAGGATCTAATTTGAGCTCATAAAATTGTACTCACAGTTAGGAGGAAAGCGGAGGTCCCATTGGCAAAAGATGTTTCATTGAATGCAACATGCAGTCATATGTGCAAATCACCGCTTCAGCACATCAGTACCCTTTCTCAAGCTGATGAGATGTACACCCTCATTTGGGTGTACAACTGTCAGACAGCAATACACGCCTTTAAATTTCTCAACAAACTTTGAAAACAGTAATGCAGCAAGTCAGCTCCTCAGCTGTGAAAAGCTGCTAATGGTCCTTCTCTGAGATACCATTTTCAAGCTAGTGCGCAGAAGCCCTGAAACTCTTTCACGTCCAGAAGTTAAAAAATATTGGGCTTCTTTTCCATACCTCAATTTTATACACTTCCCTGTTTGAAGACGGGCAGAGCAGAGGGAGTGGCAAGACCTTGCCTTATCCCTTTTCTTCCTGTCTTTGTTCTCTTTAGGTTTGCTCAACAATGATATTTTTTGTTCTGTAAGTAAAACCACAACAGTGACCTTTGTTCAACAAGGACCACCTAACTTATTAGTGCTGGTGACAGAAACAGAGCCTGAGATAAAGGTTTTAGAAAAAAATCAAGATGTATTGTTTGTTCTGTTTCTCTTCACTCCATTTGTTATTATAAAATTGTCACATCATATGTCTTTCCTTAAAAATATTGCTTTTTGCCTCCAGCGACCCACAAATCACAAACACAGATTGCTAATGATGTTTCTGTCTTCCTTTCTTCCTCTCAGAAGTAAACTTTTGTCTGATACTCTCTCTCCAAGAGAAATGATCTTTTTAACAAGTGTGGTGTGTATCTGTTCTGAGATATTCTTATCCTATCATGCACCTCTCCCATGACTGATTTTCTACTTTGTTGACTTTGGTTTTTATGTCTTTTAGGGCTTCTGAAAGCTTACAGTAGGCATTATGACTTTTGCATGAACACAGACTCCGGTGGCATAAATTACATTCAAATCCTCTTGTCCAGTGTTTTCTGTTCTCAGCTGGGAAGTCCTCAGAGGTAAGTGGCTGATGGAAAGCACTGTACAATGAGACTGAAGTGGAATTCAGGTTGTCAGAACTTCCATCTTTACCCTTACAAACCTGAAGTCTCAAGGAAACTCTTTCTTCTGTCTGAATTTAGAGGGCTTTGGACTGAAATATAATAGGTAGCACCCTTCAGATCGAAAGTTAGCTTTAAATGAGTTAGTAACCTTTCTTAAATTAGATGCCTTTCCAGGTTTCTCAGGGCAGATTAGCAAGGAGTGCTAGACATCTGGCTGTCTTCTGTAATGTCAGTACCTCATCAAAAGCCAGTTCCATTACCACCACATACGCCGGCGTGGAGCATGCTGAACCCTTACGATGAAGCAGACATTTTGCATGCATTCATTTAGCAATGTAAAATACAAATGTGGTGCAAGTGAGGCAGGGGTATGGATTTTTATTTACTGGTCCTGTGCTCCTGATAGGAATTGCTCCCACTTCTGCAAAGAAGATCAGGAATCCAGCCATATTTTTGGTTATCAAATCATCTGTAGTAGATGGACGAGTAATTTTCTGCAAGGGCCCTCAGCAAAATGGTTTCTTTTACAACACACTGCTTTTAAAGGGTATTCGACTCACTGCAGCTGTAAAGTCATAGAATTGGATCGAATTTGCAGCTCGGGAAGCTTGCAGCACTACTGACTGAGAGAAGGCATGAAAAAAGAACAGCCTCTAATAAATTTTTTCTTCAGTCATACACTACTGGATGGCAGAAACAGGACTCCAGCCGGCTGGAGTCCAGGACTCCAGTCCTTTCAGCTTCTTAAAGCTTTCAGCATATGAACAGTGATGAAGCTATTCTGGTACAAACTGGTTTAGTTTGGTTAGTGAGTACTACGTGAATGGTCTGTGCAGGATTTATGAAGGAAGAGGAAAAAGGGGCAAATCTTAATAGAAGAGAGAAGAGTGCCGCTTCTATCAGCTGGACACAGTGGGAGGTCGAATCTATTTTAAATAGAAAGCAGGTGACCTGCTGTTGGGATTTTCACTTTTCATTCCTTGGTTGGTGAAACAGAAGAAAGTGAACAAAAGAGTTTCAATTAATGAGGGCATAGCATAAATTAATACTTGTGGTAAAATTAATGAATTAGTGGGATCTGCAAGCCTCATCACACATACCGAAAATTCCTCATTTCTTGCAAACATTTAACATACAAAGCCACACCTAACATTTTATTCTTTGAATATTTGTGACTTTCTTTTTAGAGGAGCAGAAGCCATATACCCTGTCCCATTAGAGGAACTTCAGCATGTACAGTTATCATTTCTGGGTAGAAGTCTGCTGTAATTCTTCTGAAATCCCATCCTGACCACAACCACTCTAGCTTAACCACAGAATCACAGAATGGCTGAGGTTGGAAGGGACCTCTGGAGATCATCTTGTCCAACCTCCCTGCTCAAGCAGGACCACCTCGAGCAGGTTGCCCAGTATCATAATCAGATGGCTTCTGAATATCTCTGAGGATGGAGGCTCCACAACCTCTCTGGGAAAACCTGTGCCAGGACTTGGTCCTTCTCACAGCTGAAAAGAACATTTCCTGATATTCAGGGGGAATCTCCTGTATCTTAGTTTGTGCCCATTGCCTCTGATCCTGTCACTGGGCACCACTGACAAGAGCCTGGCTCTGTCCTCCTTGCACTCCCCCTTCAGGTATCTCTGTAAATTATAAGATCTCCCTGAGCTTTCTCTGCTCCAGGCTGAACAGTCCCAGCTCTCTCAGGCTTTCCTCATAGGAGAGATGCTCCAGTCCCACAATCATCTTTGTAGCCCGTCACTGGATACTCTCCAGTATGTCCCTGTTCCTCTCATAATGGGGAGCCCAGAACTGGACACAGTACTCCAGATGTGGCCTCACCAGTGCTGAGCAGAGGGGAAGGATCACCTCCCTCCACCTGCTGGCAATGCTCTGCTTACTGCAGGACAGGACGCAATTACCCTTTCATGTCCATATTGAATAATACAAGACGGGAATAAAGCCCTTGTGTTTTCTCCATGGAATACAAAGTGTTAGGTACTTAAATCTTCTTATAAAAAAGGAAGCATTAAGGAAAAACAGCTCATCAGTGGTCGTTACAAGTGAATTAATCTTCTTTATTACCCACCATAAATATTCCTAATGCATTAGTGTTTCACACATTGAACTCAGAGATGAGAAAATATAAATCATTAATACACCCAGTATTTTCCAGCCACCTCGTAACACAAAAGCCTGATGTATCTGTACAGTACCTTGTAAAAAATTGTGAGACTTTCCATAACCTACAGAGCTGAGAGATCTATGTAAGGTTATGGGCAGCAGGCAGCTGGTTGTAGGAGGACTTCTCAGTAAATTCAGTTTCCAGAGGACAGATTCTTCAGTGCTCATAAGCCTCCTGGTCTCAAAAGCAGACCAGTTTGCTCCTCCGTACATGGTATGAACCTGAGAATTATTCTCAGGCATGGTACCACACAGGTGTGAGAAGTACAATCGTGCTGTTTTTAAAGGGGACACGTCTCAATCCTCCAGCAATGCCATTTTTCATTGCCATCTGAGGTCTTGCTATGCTTCTGCCTATTACACACCTTTGATTTTCCTCCTATTCCCTTTCATATCCTTCCAAAACACATCTGAATGGAGAATTCCCCTCTCCCTGGGAATTGTCAGCTACTCCTTTTTGATGCCCTTTGTTGGCTTTGTGCAGTTGATGAATGAGACAGATGCAGCAATCAAAGATCTGGCTCTCCATTTTGGCTATAAGCAACATGCCAAAGGTCTGGAATTTATAAGAAATGAAACTTAACTAGGAACTCCTGCATGTATTTCATATATATCCATAGTAACAGAGCTCACAGCAGACTTTTTCACTTGGTCAGCCACCCTGACAGTGGTTGCTATGGATGTTTTGATGGTTTCCTTCTGACTACTTAGCAATTAAAAGGTTTTGTAGAAACTGATTTCTTTGACAGTATATAATTTCCCTGAGGTGAATTTCACATTTGACTACATGCTAGTCTGGCATTCCTCTAAGTACTGCAGTAATCATTACACATACACACACAGATAGGCACAAATCAAATAGCAGAAGATGCTTATTTCAGCCAGGATGTTTCCAGCTCATAGTTAATGAAAACACTTCACATGCAGATAATAACCAAAAGTGAATATGGGCAGTCTAGTTCAATGTAATTGCCACCCATCTTCACTATAATCACTGTCTGCATGGAAACAAGGCATCACACAGCCTTGCAGCAGGTCAGAACCCAAACCATGCCTCTAAAGAAGAACAAAAAGAAAGAAATTGGTTATAGCATCTGATATCATTTCCACATTATTGTATAGCAAAATGGGACATTTTGTAGCTTTTCACTCCAGCGCAGGAATTAAACTGGAGAATGCTAGCACCAAGTGACGTGTTGCAGATTTGGAGCACTTACAGGTGAAAAACAGCCTATAGGGCTTTTGGGTAAAATTAATAACTCTGAAGCTGCAGAATACTATCATGAAAAGGTTGGTACACTAATAGATTAATTAAATTTTGACTTTACAGGACAGATACCTTTTATTAGTTCAAATTTAACCTGATTTTATTCACCTCCTTATATGTATCCAATTAAAATAATATGAGCAATTAATATTAATCAGATAAAAGATTTGAATTATTCAATCAAATAAATTTCCACATTTTTCCTCCTTCTAATAAGTTCTTTATATTGTAGGTGTTCCAGCTGAAGAGCACAAGAATCACTTTGCATTCAACCTTTGTCTCACTTAAATGTCAGGAAAAAATGAATTTTTAATAATACATAAAAAACCATTACCGTTCACAGATATACAAAAAACAACAATCAGTCATTCATGTTATTATGCAAATCAGATTATTTCCTCCCCATTTATATTTTAATCATCCAGGAATAACTACAAACATGTAGCATAACGGATACTCTGGACACAGAAGACATTTTAGTACTGCAAAACCTAACAATTTCATCATTACTTGCAGTCATAAACTAATAATGAAGATAATAAATTCATGATTGTAACTTCCATAGTTGGTTTCCATAATTGTGCTCATTTTATTGAAATGTATTCTATGCTGTCCACAGCCCAGGCTGGAAGACAGACTTACAAGGATGCTGCTGTTTTCAGCAGGCAGATATTGAATGGCTTCATTCCTACTCATGAGAAAGAATATGGGGGGAAAAAAAAAAGTTAAACTGAAATTGCTTTGAGAAATCATTCAAATTGGGTGGAGTAAAAATGGTTAACATGTGGGTTAATAGATGCTACACAGGAGTGAAAGGCAATGGCCTACTGGTTGGCTTTGCAGATCAGTTAGTGCTGGTTTCAGTTAGCTTTTCAGGGAAGATCAGGGAGACAGAGCGAACAGGACAGTAATTTGAAAACAGTCCTGTTGAATGGAGCTGTGAAAAGCAATGAGGTAGATGACATGACACAAAGAGACGTAGAGAGATTAGAAATCAGTGCCAAAAGGAGCAAAATTAGTTTCCCCTTCTGAAAAAAATGCAACCTAATATACCTGGGGAAATCCAATTAAAAATGGATACAAAAACACTCAGTCTGGTGGAGAGGTCTGGGTAAGATTAATAATATAGAAGTCCCAAGGGTGAAAGCTGAAGTAATGAGATAGGGGTTAGCAATGTTACATGGCTGTAAAAGAGATTTATACAATTTAGGGTTGTATTCACAAATGCAGCGCGTTATGGAACAACAAGGCACGAGATTTTGATAATGCATGGTGTGCTCCATGCACACCTCCCAGGACTTTACTAAAAGAGATGCTGAAAAACTTGAAGGACTTCGTAGTTACGTTGCTGTGGAAACAGAAAAATCTAAAGACCTTTGAGAGATTGGGTTTAAAGGGCTGCAGTGGCCATTCTTTCACGTTCAAGGAGAGGTAACTTAAGCGAGGAGAATTACACACAGAACTTAACACCATTTGGAGACAGTGCTCCCACATACTCATCCAAGGTCCTTTTTTAGGACAGTTCTCCAGTCAGTTTTAGTAAAAGAAGTAATTATTTAACTCTTCCCATGAAATAACTGGATAAGTAACAAGACAGACATTATCATTGCTCAAATGTATGTATGTTCATATGTTTAGGTCATACAGAGGTACAATACGTACTTCCTTTTTTATGCCAAATTTAAGCCAAAGCCTTGTGACAAAAAATTCTCTACACACACTCTTGGCAAATATAGCCTTAGAAGGCAATGTGTATTTTTAATAGATACAGAAGTTTTGTTGGACATCTATTATCTGAACCCATTTAAGAATTTGAGTCATCTTATGTGTGAACTGTCATTCTACAAATACAATCTAATTAATATTTCAGGCCATGAGAAATGAATAGCACAGTATATATTACTATATGAACATAATTAGTGCGATAATCATTCTCCATATTGTGCTAGAAATTAAGAATCTACATCAATTTTGATTACTAACCCTTTTGTATTAACAGAAGTTGCAGAATATAGGTAATTCAAATTTATACAGTTATACTGATCTTTGGAAAAAGTTGAGATCAAAATGGAAATCCCCTTTTGCCACATTGCTTAAAATTATATTAGTAATCTGTAATAATTAGAAAAAGCAAGTTTTCCTGAGTGCAACCCTTGCTAATCAAAAGCAGCTTAAGTTTTTGTCTCCAGACACTGCATGAAATTCATAGTGTAAATCTTTGACATCAAGTGAATGAATGTGCCACAGTGATATGGAACTTTCATTAAAATCTTGAAACATTTTATAAGAGGAAACAATATACAGTTGTAGTTTGCTTCCCTGAACAACAATTCAATACACAGCAAGTTTTCATTGAGTTATATCTATTTTGTGATGAAATCACAACTAATATTACAAGTGTCACAGCAAAAGTTTTCTTGGTGAAAGCTTCAGATTGTCCTACTTGTTTCTCAAGTGCTTGATCCAGCTTATAAATAAAGAAAATCTTTGAGACAACAAAGGACACAGGTAAATGTGTTTTATGTTAAGTTAGATTTGATTTTCATTTGAGAATCCTTAAATAAGATGATTTGGAAATGTAACATGGAGGAAAGATACACAGCATTCCCAGTTTCCAATGACAAAAATCCAGGCTTCTTTTGTATTCCTTGAACTAGCTTTCTTCAGATAAACACTGAAATATTTTTCGGTATTTCCATGTACCTGCCAGCAAGGAAAAATCAACTCTTTCTCATCACAGTTGAGAAATTGCACACAGCGTATAGTACCTGCAAGGACCTGCATAATGAAGAAAAACCACCTGCTTGCTGAAAATAATCACCTCTCCCAGGAAGCTACCACCACCTGGGAGGAATAACATGCATCTGAACAAGTTATGCAAGCTTAGGCTTGGTGAAATGACAACTAATTTACCATTTAGAAGTCACCTCACTGTTGCTGAAATGCTGACTTCCTTACGACTATGGGAGATGACTACTGCACTTCCAGATAGGAAGATTGTATTTTGAAGGAATCTGAAGGGATAGGGAACAGACAGGGAAGGCGGGCAGGAAAAGGGAAAATATTCTTTGTTTAATTAGCTATATTCTCGTAAGAGTTTTGAACAAAACTCCCACTGGCACTACTGAAGACTCAAACACAGATAAAACTATACTCTTCCTTCAGTAAACTTTTAACAGAATTTTATTCCTGCCACTGACTTTATCTAATGGTTAGAAGGAAAGCTTCTTCAAATATGCCAGCTAGCACTGCCAAGAGCCACGGTCCAACCCATAATTCCCTCCTAAACTTCAAAATAGTCAACCCATTTAAACAAAATATGACTTTCTAGTTAGTTATGTAGCAAAAGAATAAAAATAAAATGCAAATATTATCAATGAGGTGCCTAACCAGAGAAAAATGCTTTGTATAACATTATTTCTATGCAATTCAAAAGGAAAAAAATATTTGTGTGGTTCTTTACTCCATCAAAAATTCATGCCCTGAAGTCAAATTCAAAATATAATAGATTCAAATTTATGGATACTAAATTTTGTTCTGTACTGACAGCCCTACAGGTCTGGACTTTCTTACAGATGTGAATGTAACTTGCTGAGAGTTAAATGAAAAGTGCTATTAACCAATAATTTAACAATGGAAAACCACTTATAAGCACATAAAAAAGAAGCAGAAAGAAA
>KZ508518.1:29036-43102 GCA_002844005.1 Limosa lapponica baueri | reverse complement strand
AAACGCGCACCCTGCGATCTCCCCTGCCCCGCTCTCACGGAGCCCCAGAGGATTTATTCGGGGTTTTTTGTTGTGGGTTTTTTTTTTTTTTCCTTCTCCCCCATCGTGCTGTATGTATTGGTTTCTCTCATCACCTGCCACGGTTAACTTTCCTGTGACTCGGTTTAAGTCTTGAGATCTACGTGGATGTTGCTAAGAGCACTTTTCTTGCCTTTGCTGTCCCTTGCTGGGATCGGATTTCATACTTACTGGACTCTGTGTGCCTATATGTGTGTTCTGAGTGTCTTGAAATTTTTCTTTCCTTTACAAGAGCTATGCATTAATTGTACCCAAGGTAAGACTCACTGTTCTTGTTCCCTCATGTGCATGTCTAAATTTGATGTTTCTTAAAAGATGAAATATGTATTTTAAATGGTGGAGTCATATGTAGTCCTTCCATTGATTAGTACTTGTGAAAAAGAAGTGTAGAACTTGCAAAAAATAGACCTATTTAGGAGGAGATCTAGCTTGGCTTTCTAAACTGATCTGCTTTTCTGTGTTGCAGCTTCTGTGATGCTTAAAAGAATAATTTGTGTCTTATTTTGTTTTCCCTTTTGACAGACCTGTGAATGACCATAGGCTTGGCTTGACCTTGATTTTGATGGCTTTGTTGGAAGATCTAATGATGTGATTGCATTTCACGAAGTGATTGCTCTCCAGCCTCTATGGCTTAGGGTATAAGCCTCTTCTGCCACACTGCCACTCATGGACTATTCAGATTTTTTTTAAGCAAACCTTTTGGCTATTTTTCTTTTCTCACTTCCCCTTTCCCTCCTGTTTCTCCTTAATGTTGGGAGCCTTATTCCACACTTTGAGGTGATTGATACTCCTGCTGCTTTGTGCTGCTGATTTCTGTTTTAAAGTACGATGGCTCTAAGTGGCAATTGCAGGACTTACCTTCCTCCTCGAGAGCAGGGGACTGGGCTGCACTCCTTCCCGGAGGTAGTGGAGCTGAATGTGGGCGGCCAGGTTTACTTCACTCGCCACTCCACCTTGGTTGGCACCCCTCACTCCCTGCTGTGGAAAATGTTCACCCCAAAGAGAGACACAGCCAACGATCTGGCCAAGGACTCCAAGGGAAGATTCTTCATTGACAGAGATGGTTTTCTTTTCCGCTATATTCTGGACTATCTCAGGGACAAACAAGTGGTTCTGCCCGACCACTTCCCAGAGAAGGGAAGGCTCAAGAGGGAGGCTGAGTACTTCCAGCTCCCAGACTTGGTCAAACTCCTGTCTCCCGATGACAATAAGCAAAGCCCCGATGATTATTGCCACAGTGACTATGAAGAAGTCTCCCAAGGCAGTGACACGAGAATATGCCCACCCTCATCACTCTTACCGCCTGATCGAAAGTGGGGATTCATTACCATTGGGTACCGGGGGTCATGCACTATTGGCAGGGAGAGCCAAGCAGATGCCAAATTCAGGAGAGTCCCAAGGATTTTGGTTTGTGGAAGGATTGCTTTGGTCAAAGAGGTCTTCGGAGAAAGTTTGAATGAAAGCAGAGACCCAGACAGGGCTCCAGAAAGGTACACCTCCAGGTTTTATCTCAAGTTCAAGCACCTGGAGAGGGCTTTCGACATGTTGTCTGAGTGTGGATTCCACATGGTGGCCTGTAACTCCTCAGTGACGGCTTCTTTTGTCAACCAGTACACTGACGACAAGGTCTGGTCCAGCTACACCGAATATGTCTTCTACCGTAAGTACAAGACATTTCTGAGGGAAATGTAACTACCTGTTTGAGGCTGCTCTCTTCCGTTGACTGTATAATTCTCAAAGCACAAAGAGTGCAAATTCCCTTGTGTCTGCCACGGACTGAGGCTTTATTTAGTTCCGTAGGGGAAACGCTTTGATTTAAGCTTTCAAAATGTAAAGCGAGGCTCAAGTCAATGGCTTGGTCTTGGCTAGGTGGCAGCACAGACTGCCAGAAGCGCCCCAGCACCAAAGGGTGCTGCTGTCTCTGGCTGTGTAAATCAGCTATCTGACTGCCTTGCACGCTTCCCCAGAAGGTGCGGGATGCGATATGAGCCCTGCAAACACACTGCAGATTTAATTACAGAAAATCTTCAAATGGGATTCAATTTACAAAGGTAATAGCTGCTTGATAATAGTCAAGCACAGTCAGCCAAGCCATCTGTCAGCAAACCCGACACACTTACACACAGGGAAGGGAAAGCAAAATCCTGTCCCTCTGGCTGCTTTTCAACAGGGAGCCTTGGTGGAGCCAGCTGATGTGCTCTGAAATGAGGGCTCGGAGCAGAGAGAGGGAACTTGCTGCGCCTTGTTATGCAACATGCCCATGAAAAACAAACCGTCCTCGTGATGCGAAGTATCTGCCCTGCTTACCGCAATCACATCGCATCACATACTGTTGGGGTAATTTCAGCTGATAGCTCTAGCAGGCTCATTAACTTTCTAAGTTGATATTCAGGTAAGAGGCACTGTTACCAATGGTAACACCAGGGTAATTTTGATCCTCTAATTCTGCATCAGAAAATCGTTCCAAAACTGCTGTGCTTAAATACTCGAGAGGTTCATGAGGATGTTTTCCTCCATTTTCATATCAAGAGGGTGAAGGATGGAACATTTCCCTGGTCCGTTTGTGGAAATGGGCCTTAGCCAGCTGCTGCTCTGGGCAGTGGGGTTTAGAGACGGGTAATCACTTCTGTGGCGGCAGACCTGCGGCGCTGTGTGCAGTGCTCACAGTTAGCAGGCTCGGGAACATGAGGAACTGACAAAAGTTTTAGATGAAAGATGTATCAGGAAGTGAATAGTTTGTGTGTAATACTGGATTCAGCGCCATCTACTCCCGTGTCTGGGCTCAACAGGCAGCCCCTAATCTGCTTATGTAATGATGCTTAAGTTAGCATCCTGAAAAGCCATCTGGAGTTTTGACATGCATAGATTTACTTAAAATTAGTTTTCTAGCTGGATTTCTTAGCTAAATGGTTTTAAGGTCATGGATCTGCGTATATTCCGACAGGGATGGATGATTCCTATTATTAGGCTTATATTTGAAATCATAGTGTCTTGTACAAGTTATAGGAGGAGAATTAATATTGTTAAAGGAATGGATTAGAATGAGTTGTGTTTGTATTAAAATCAGAATAAAATATAAGTGCCTCATAGGCACAATGGTTTGCTAACTGAAGAAAGAACGAAGGTAGGTTTGGCATGAATTAGCAAACACAGGCTCCTGATTTTCCTTTTACTCGAAGTTTTAGCTTCAAGGATTGCTTTTTGCTTCCACATCACTACAGCGAGGGTTAGGCACCGAGATGAGAGATACCTCAGCAATTTTGGAGAGTGAAAGCCTATAGAAAGTGTCACAAAATCTTCTCTCCCCAGTGCAGGGAAAGCTAAATCCAATTAAAGTTCCTGGAAAGACTCTTATCCACTTCAACAGGCTTTGCATTTGGCTTGTATCAGTTCTGTGGATTTTTGACACCGATACGGTTTCAGAGATGGATTTTTCTAAGGGTTCTTCCCTAGGTAAAAGCTAAAGCAACAACCGTGATGCCAAATCACTCTTTTATCTCGATCCAAATCATTCTGTTACGCTCTGTGCCGTTTGCTACTTGCTGTGATAGAGCTGCTGGTGGCTGCAGAGGTTCTCTGGCCGTGAGCTTGGCGTCTGGCTTCAGCCAGCCGGCCTGAGAGCAGGCACGATATCTACAGAATTTACCCCCAGCAAAAGAACCCCCTTTCCAAATCTCCCCAAAATCATTTCATTTGAAACTTTGAGGACCAATAAAATTGACATGTGGCTTTCTAGTGGAACGTTACAACTTCTCTGCAGCTGCTTAGCCATAATTATTTAATTAGAAGCTGCCAACTGTGTCTATATAAGTATTAATTCACCAAGCTGTTGTGATCAGGTTAATGGGCCTAAATATGGGCGGTGTCTAACACAACTGGTTAGGCACATGCAGAGGTGGTCTTTGCAGAGCCACTTAGCGGCTCCTGTGAAATGCACAGCTGGAGGGACTCTTCAGAGCTGGGGCTGGGAAAGGATGATTCTTTCTAAAGGACGAAGAATAGAGGGAGGAATATATTTTTTTGATACACTAAATACGTTGTGTGCTCCAAATACCACTCAGAAGGCAACTGCCTGTGGTTGGCACGAAGATAAAGAGCATTCTTCATGTGCAAATCCTTTTGAAAGTAGATCAGATGGACCGAACGGGGAGTAAGCCGTGCATCTACTCACACGGGTACAGTGTGTGCCGGTAACAGAATTGCACGATTAATATTGTATGGCATTTTCTCCCCTACTTGTTCAAATGTAGGTGCAATTAAGTCTAATTGAAGATTCATGTTCTCTGCGGAGGAGGTTTTCCCGAAGTGCAGGGCATGCAGGAAGCGCCCGGAACAGCAAACCTGCAGCTGTTTTGCTGAGTGGGTGGAGAGATGGGCTGCAGAGCCGGTGCTCGGGATGGCAGTGCAGTCCTCGGGGCACAGCTGGGCTCCGCGCCGGTTTCAAAGAGTCTGATGCAAAGGAGGGTTGGGAGATGGGCTGTGGTGATAGAGTGCAGCCACAGCTAAACAGTTTTGAATCCCAGCCCCTGTGTAGTGGGTAGGCAGGAGTTGCAGCCTGGCTCCGGCTCACGGGTGGAGTATGAGTTGAGGAAAGGAGGTGAGGTTCTGCTCATGCAGTTTTTTCCCCTCCATTTTCTCTTATGTCTAAAACATTTACTTAAATGTTATACTGGCTAAGGTTGGATTTCTAACTTGAACCATTTTGTGGTTCCACCCCCTCTCCCACCCACCCTCTGTTGTTTTGATGAACTTGAAGTGAATCCTCATCTCCAAACACTCTCATTTTTGAAGAGGGTGATAGCCTGTGCTTGGATCTTTATTTTTAAATGTTTTCAACCTTTATGATGAGTTGAATCAAAAATGTGCACTTGAACATCTGGTAAATGCTGTGGCGGGGGTGAGGGGTGTGAAAGCATATGGGCTGGCTCAGCCTTTTGTAGCCTGGCCCCATTCCTGACTTTGCAGCGGCAGCAACACGCTCTTTTTCACCACCTCCTATAACCTACAAACCAGCCCTTTCTGCCTGGTATCAGCCTCAAGGCATTGCCAGGACTGGGGATGACAGTCCTACGTGAGGATGTTGTGATTGCCGGAACAGCAAAATAACAGGTTGGAAAAGGAAAAGGCTTTAGGTACAGACAGCAGGTCAGCAACACAGCAGGCTGTGTGCACGTGTCTGCAGAGCACCAGGAACCGAGTGACATGGCAGTGGGATGGGATGGGGAGAAACTGCATGTCAGCCCCTGTCTGCATATTGCTACTGCCCCAAAACCCTGATGTCGCCTCCCTTCTCTCTCTGCTTGTCAGTGGCCGGGACTGCAATAGGCTCTCAGAACAGTTGACAGCACAGAGGAGAGGTCTTGACTGTAATCCATCATGTCAAACCCTTGCTTTTACTCTCCTGGCGCCCTGCACAGCTGTGGGTGGCACCAACAAGGAGCATGGTTGGCACCACAATGAGCGGGTTGCCCTCTGCTCAGCTGGAGCAATAAAGCAGGGGGAGAGGAGATCTGCTAGGCAAAAAGGAACAAATATAGAAGAAGTACAGATGGAGGAAAAGGAGAGAAAATTCACACACAATCTGGAGAGAAAGCACTAGGAAAAGATGGGGTATTGACAACTACACCGAGACACGGTGAGGGAGAATTTGTTAGATACGTCAAGCTTTCAGTTTAACCCAAATGTTTTCCTGCAACAAGCAGGTGGAGAGGGGTTGGCAAATGCTCCTTCAAACTCACCAGCAGAAAAGAATATGGGGATTTAGACAGACGACTGTCCCTGCCATGTTTCAAAGTCTGAGCAAGCATGAGAAAATCAGGACAAAGGTCTGATTTGCTTAAGCCTTGCCTTGCACCTTCACTTTTCCACACGTGGAGCAGCTCAAGCATCTGCAGATGTTCAAAGGAAACTGTGAGACATTCCTTGCACTGTAGCTCTGAAAGTCAAAAAATACTTACCAAGGCTCTTGCTCCTGAAGGACATGTGCTGCCTCCACTCACTTTAGGGACAGTTGTAAATTTTGGCCTTCTTGCCTGCCCCTTTTAAGAAGAAACTGGCTGGGTGTGCTCTTCACTGCTGGTAGGAGGCTGATGTGCAGGGATGGTTGTGAAGCTGGTTTCAGATTATCCTGAGACAAACAGATGAATCCTCTGGAGCGGTGCTGTGCGGGAGGGAAGGGAAATGCCAAGTAATACCCTCTGCGAGCTCATTCTGATGGCTGCTCATTGGACATGGATCTCTGGGATGATCCTGGTGTCCTTTATACAAGATGATCCACCTGGGATTAATGCAGCCAGCTGTGGCCCATCACTTGGCATGTGTGAACAGACCTAAACGATCCCATGCTGATGTACATAGCACTGACTGCTAAGTGAATTGTGTGGTAGAAATTTGACTAGTAAAACTGAATGCTCTTGCCCAGAGACCTGCAGCTGTGCTGTCAAAGAGATTAGATGTGGAAGAGGAATATCACCTATTTTCCTCGCTCTAAACTGATACTGTTCTATGTTCTAGTAGTTGGCTCTGTCTGGTTTTAAATCAGTGAAGATCAAAATGACCCCAAAGACAACAAAATAATTCTAATCTAATGAATAAAGCTTCCTTTCCTGTTGACAGGAGATGTTTCTGTTTCCAGGTAATTATTGTCATCATCAGCGAATCTGGTCCATCTTGCCAAACAAAATTCTCTCACACAAGAATGCTCATCTGCAGGTGGTGGGGCTGTAACCAGCCAAGTCTGCTCACATGTTCATGTCAGAAGGACTTTGCTCCCAGCTTTTTTGGTCAGACTTGAGTGATGGTTGATTTTTTTGTGGATTGTCATAGAGGACTGAAAAGCTTGTAGAGTTTGTTGTTTTGGTAAGAGTTATTCCATAGACAAAAAATGCTATTAATTGTTAGAAACCAATAGTGCCAAATCTGATTGTTAGATCAGTGTAAAAATCTCCAGGTTAATGGCTAACCGCAGCAAAAATTGGTAAAAAATATACAGATAGTGATGTTCAGGAGCCAGCAAGGATGGCTTTTGGGTACTGGCCTTTGCCTCTACCCAGTATTCCCAGCATGGCGGTTTATTTCATGGCCCTTTGGATATGATCTTCATCAGCTTGAATGTTTGAGAGAAATTTTAGCATCTGTTATCTTGCTACTCCAAAATACCATTTGGTGATGCAAATCCTCCCTCTGTCACGGCACCTGCACAGCAGCCGGACAGATTTCCTGCCAAGGAAAAGCCCAACCCCTCTGTCCCGTGCCCGAGGAGGTCTCTGCAGTGGAAGGGAGTTTGTGAGGGCAGGAGGTAAAATCAGCGCTGCCCAAAGAGGTCATTGAGTGGGTTTTGATCTGGTGTTTGGTTCTTCCCTCCCTTTCCAGGCTGTCAGGAGGGCTGCCTGTGCTTTGTGCAGTGCAGGTTTTGGGGAGGCAACGGGAATATTCGCCCAGGGTTCAGCGACACGAGGGTCTGGCCATGGGCACAGGCTGCCGTTGTGTCCTCTCTGTGCCTGGCCACCACTGCTGCCGCTGCAGGATCAGCGGGTGCGGACGGGAGGCAGAACCTCACCTGTGAAGTTTTCATTGCCACTGCTGCTCTGCGATCCAGAAGGAGACTGTACTGACTAAAGGATTAACCAAGGAGGGCTGTCATTTAGGGGAAAAAAAAATAAAAATCAATGTATTTTAAACTGCAGTCTTGAGCTGGATGTTTTCCAGGAACAGCGTGCACTGTTTCTGTAGACTGACGGATCAGAGGAGGGTTTGGCTGGAATAAAAGTAGATGTGTGCCAGTGAGATATTCCCCCACAGGTGTCCTGGAGAAGTGTGGAACCAGGGACCACCCGCTCTGCCCTGGGACAGCAGAATCCCGGGTGGAAGCGGCCCAGCATCCCTGGGCTGCTCTCTGCAGGGCGGCGTGGAACGGCTCCCACCAGCTCCCACCAGCTCCCACCAGTCTCTGCAGCTTTATTCAGCTGGGGGAGGCCTGGCCTTTTTAAAAATTTGCTGAAATGTAGTTGTGGTTCTTATGAAAACAGAATCAGAAAGAGCAAAGGAGTGTAAATAAGAAAACATAGCACAGATATTTGCCATTCAATGAATATCAGCAACATATTGTATACACAGACAAACACTTCCTTGCAGCAGGTTGGGGTTTTTTTTTCCAGCCATCCTGGATTTGTTTAAATTTGTAACAGCGAGATTTTCTCAGTTTCTTCTCCTTTTCTTCGGCTTTTCAAGTTCAAGGCTAACATACAGTAAATATGGAGACAAGAAGCAAAATCTAAATTACATCTTTGCAAAGAGCAAGAGTGACCTTTTATGAAACTTGCTCAAAACCGTATTTTTTGTAAAGGAAGAAAATAGACTGAAGTGAGTTAGACTTGCTTAAATTGTTACTAAAGCGTAATGGTGAATGAGTTGGTGAGTCCAAAGAACCCTGCTTAAGTGATTTCCCCCTGCTGCTTTCAGAAAATGTGCTCTAGTTAATACTGGAATAAAATAAAACACTGCTGCCTTCATTATGCCTCCTAATGTTGACCCAAGTGCTTGAGGAACATCTGATGATGTATGTGAGCATGTCATTTTGATGGTTTGGGAAGTGCTGAACACCTGCACTGCCTCTTAAGTCCACGAAGATTCAGGTCAGAACATGAATATGCAATATAAAAGCTTAGTGCGGAAGATAACGTTGCCCTTCGCTGGTCCAGTGTAGGAGCCTGGTGTTTATTTCTGGGCTAATGGTCCTTATCAAGGCCTTTCTGAGAGCTTTGGACTTTTCTCTTGGAATGAATGTCCCTTAGTTTTATCTCTGCTGGTAGGATCCGGGTAAATAAAATAGAGAATGAGCAGTAGTGTGCTGGGCATCATGGTACTGTGTAGGCTGTTTTCCTTAGTTTTCCCAAATTAGCTTGTTACATTAATTTTCTAATAAAGTTTAAAAGAAAGCAAGAAGTCTAGAATTGTGAGAATAGTTTTTACATTTCAATAGCTGGGTATAAGCTCTGTTGAAATACCCATAAATATAAACTGTTCAATTAGACCGTGATCTTGTTGACCACTTTCTATTGACTATCAGTCATGTAAAATGCATTTCCATCGGTAAGGCCAGTGCTGGTGTGAGCACTCACTCTGCAGCTGTAAGAACTGCATGGACTCAGGAAGCTGGTTCATAAATCACTAGCGTTAAAAATTCTCCAGTGCTACTTCTGAATCTACTAACAAAGCGATTAGCGATTTATAGGAGCTCATTGATTAGTTGCTAAGGCAGCTAAAAAATTCCCATATCCAAAATATAGTGAGGAAACCCCCGGCCATGCTGGTTTGCAATCCATCCTGAGAACCTCGAACACAAACTCCTTTCATTCCGCATTGAAAATGTTTATGGCTGTGCTCCAGACACGGGGCCCTGGAGTTTGTTGGAAAAAGACTACAACACCCCCAAACCTTTAATTTCAAACAGGAAGATGAACCCGAGTTTTGGTGTGTGCTTCTAGAAGAGCAGAATTCCTTTGGAGGGAGCAGCAGCCGAACAGACACCCTCAACCTCGCTCCGAGCTCGGGCTGCGGGGGGAAAGGAGACCCAGCGCTGCTCTTTGGGCGTTAGTCTTTGGCCAGGGCCTGAAAGCCAAATTTAAAGAAAAAAGTCTTCTCTCTGCATATTTTGGAGGAGACTTATTTCAAGACTTCAGGTTGAATTTCCATCAAACTGAATCAGAGTATATTTTTACTCCAGAATTAAATCAGGCTGAAATAGAACCCAGTGGAACATGCTGATTTTGACTGAATTTTGCACTTTAAATATTCTCAAAGCCAAAAACTCGGAGCAAAGCTTGAGTGAGCAAAAAGCATGCCATCAGAGAACTTGAAAAAATGTTTATTTGGGCTCCTACAAAGGGAATTTTACTGCATTTTCCCCAGCTCAGGGTTTTCACTGGTAGCTGGGGAAAGTCCAACATTTTGTTCCACAAAGGAAGGGAAGGATTGCCGAGGCTGATCCAGAGACTGGGGAGGGAGGATGGCGTTTCACAAATTTACTGTGTGCATCCTCACATGAAAATGTGATTACTGTTCATCAGTGAAACTAAATATAACACCTGTATCGACAACGGGTGCTTTCATGTTAAATTTGAACAGAATTTTCTTCTGCAGTGTCGTTGCCTTAGTGCAGCATCATACGACAAATGAGCGTAGGCTGGGCGTCAGAGCAGAATGCTGGGGCTTCTGAAAAAAACTGAGATGCTTCACCAAAGATCTAAAAACCCCTTACTTATACCACGCAAAAAACAATAAGGAGGAATTCGATGAGCTGCTGATTATTTAAAAAGTATGTTGGCTTTGGTTTTCTTTGGTTTATCTCTTATAGACTTTAGGTGATCATCAAAGTCAGTGCAGGGAGCTGGTCCTCAGGAAGGTGCCTTGTTCTTTTCGTTTGGTACGATGTTGTCAAATAATTGTGGAAAAAAAAACTTTATCACTGTCTTCTTGCAGAATTAAAGGGGGAATTCTGTTTCTGAATTAATGGCCCAATAGGGACCACTGATTATATCATTTTTATGCATAGATAATACTATTTATTATAACATTTATTATATTTATTGTTAACATTGATAGTGTTATATGTTATATTTATAGGCAGGAGAGTAAATATGAAGAGCTCAGGTTAATGACAAAAGCTCTGCTGAGCCCAGTACCCCAGTGAAGGTCTGGCCAAGCGTTTCTGCAGCCCGTTATCTCTGTGTTGTGTCTTCCCCTGACAAAAGCGTAGGCTCCCATGTGGTTTGCCTAATTAGAAAGGTTTGTTGTGGAAGATATCTCATTGTTTGACACAGCAGATATATTCAATGTACTTTATTTAAAGTACAGCTGTGCGTCCTTGAGAGGTCACTATCGGAAGGGTGTTGCTGACAATTTCTTGAAAACTGGGTTCCTTTTGTCTCATTAGTTGATGATGACATGCTATAACCTGTGTGATTTCTCCTGTCTGATTTACCTCTGTCAGTCCTGACATTTTTAGATGGAACCACTTTGTCTCAATCCTGGCATCCCCTCTTAAACCACAAGAATTGTGGGATAGAGAGGTTTTGTACCCATGGCTCGATTAAATTCTTTCATCCCCTTGGATGTTTTTTAACCTAGACCACGTGCAGCCCAAGGGCATCTTCACTTTCCTTGGTGAAGCCACAATTATCAAGATACAAAAGCACGTGTTTCCTACCTGGGGGAGAGTAGGTTTTAGGTATTCTTGATTTCATTCATTTGTGAGCATTCAAGAGAACAAATCCTCTATTCCCTCAAGTCAATGCACTTATATTACATGAGGAATAAATCATTCCCTTCCTTCAGTTCAGAGTCTGCAGATAGAATGCTGGTCTGTCTTACTTTAAGTAGACAAAGAATATTTAAATAAGGATGCTGATAAAAATGTTTTCGACAGTAAAGATTTGATTAAACAATCTGTTGCTTTAAAGAGTCCTTTAGGTGAAGGCAGAAGTCAAAAGATCATTTCTTGCAGAGAGAGTGAAAAGTTAGTTTAAGTGTGGTCTATGGGAGGAATTTCCACAACCCAGTGAGATCCCCACTGCTGGTTCCCCATGCTCCTTCCATGGCTAAGGCCAGTGCACCTCTTCCAGCCCAGGCAAGGGTGCTTCTCATTTCAGAAGTCCAATGAACATTTTCACATGGCATCGTAAAGATGAACAATTAGTAGCAATGGTATTTATTCTGTGCACTGGTTTGATGTCCTTCATGACGGAAATAAATAAATAGATAAAATAACCTCCCTCCTAGAAGGACAGTATTGTCATGTTATTTGGCCTTCAAATAGAAATGATGTCACAACTAGTTTTTTCCCTGTTTTATATCTGTTAGTTGGTTTAGATTTATATTTTTTGCTTGCAGCATGGGCAATGAATTCAAATGAGTCTCCTCCCGTTGTAAAGACACAAATTTCCCAAGTATGGGATTAGGCAGCCTGTGGCAGTCTGCATCCCGTTGAGACTGGCAGATCTATTGGAGGTCACTGATGGGGAGAATCACACCCTGCTCTAACTTACTTCCACTTTTAAATCTTCAAAATACTGTACTTGTACTTAGGAAGCATCAGTATTTAATTTAAAAAGATCTTCTGGGTTCAAGAATAACCTTTCCTGTGCTGAAACTGGAGAAGATGATCCATTTGAAACTCAGTAATTGCCTCCTCTCTCCTCCAGCAGCAGCCCCCGTGTTTCCCGTCAGGCTGGTACAAAGCAGATGGCACATGAGCAGCCAAGTCCCATTCCCGGGGGCAGGGTGACTTTTCCTCTGCCTCTCCTGGGGCAGCTTCCTGGTTTCTTTGATTTCAACAGAGAAGCCAAGGGATTCAGACCTCCCGCCTGCAGCTGCGCGGTTCCCTGCCCACGAGATGTTTCCCAGCCCTGTGACTGTGGTGCACACCGCTGCGTCGCTGCCATGCCCAGATAAATTTGCTGCCGTAGCACAGAGGTTTGAGTTTGTGTATTTGCAATCCAGCAACAACGGGATCAGCCCAAGTCCAGATGCAAACAGGCAAAAGCCACGGCTCCCGCAGCCTCCATAGCTCCTGGCAGCGCAACTGAACTTTGTTCATTAGTACATTTATCTTCCAACTTTTGCTGGTGGCTTTGGTACAAATGGCATCGTACTTGAAGTGTGTCTAAATACATTAATAGATTTTCTTTGCAAGAAGCCAGTCCCATACAAACAGGGAGAGAAGGACAAACCTTCCCACAAAGCGTTAGAGAAGCAGCCTCTCCGCTGCGCGCCTGCTAATGAAAATGCAGCGGAAACCAATCATTTTCTGGATGAAAGCTAAAAGCTACATGGCAGATAGTAAATAAATAATTGCAGGGAAACATTGCACAGAGATTTCTTGGGGAACAGAACTTAATTAAATTTCATGAACATGCCTACGTAGTTCCATTGATCAGGAAAAAATGGATATGTGCTACGTCTTTGAGATTTACTTGCTTGACAGTGTTTTGGCTTCCTCCCTTCCCTCAGTTTCGTTCACTTTATATCCTGCGATGGTGAGGGAACATGTTTCTATTTTTCCTTCTTGAAGAAATTGATCCTAAGAAGCACAGGACATGATGTATGGTTTGTAACTCAACAATATTGCTAAGCAAAAAAAAGATCACTGAAGAAGGCTTGGCAGATATTATATTCATTTCCATTTCAAAATGGATTTTTTCCCACTACGTCCAATAAAAAATGTGCAGAGACTTTCAACAGCCTCTCTAGTGATAATGAGTTAAAAGATGGTGTAAATCTTGCTAGGCTAATTTAGCAAGGTAGGTTTTCTTAGACACTTCACAAGACATTTTTTTGCCATCGAATTCCAACTGATCCCTGAATTCACAATTCCAACCACTCTGGGTCTTGCTGGGACCTCAGCATCTTTGGTCCATCCCAGGGACAACCAGAAGCCACAGAGGTGACGGCGGTGGTGCCTGGCCTGGTGCAGAAGGACCAGGCAGCCACAGCCCCCGCCGTGGCCCAGCAAAGGGCACCGGGTTGTGCTGGGAACTGGGACTGGACCCTCACCACAGCGATTCGTTTGGCTCCAAGTTGGTTGCTTTTTGCCCCCCCCATTAAAGCACGGCAGCAAGTTTGGTAAATGAGGAGGCTGCTGTCCTCGCTCGCCTAATTGTGATGTGGCATATTGGTAGAGTATTAAAATTCCAACTGAACAGATGGTGTCAGGATTTTAACTTATGCTTATGAGATGCAGATGGTCCGAGGAGTGAACTTGTACACTAGTTATTTTTATTTTGAACAGGTTAAGAGCAAAGTATTTTGACTATTGTTGTTATTGCTCCACTTGCCACTTTTTCTTTCCCTGTGCGTGCACTCCCGTGTGTGTCTGTGCACACGTGCAAGTCTTCTCATAATCTCTTCCCCTTGTAACAGCCCTATTTCTGCCGAAAACTCCTCTCTCTAAATATTTACTGTTCCCTTCCCAGTGGCCCTTTTATTTCCCC
>KZ508518.1:12045-23185 GCA_002844005.1 Limosa lapponica baueri | reverse complement strand
CTTAGACACTACAATGTGCTGCAAAGAGATAGGGAGAGTCACAGGGAGGTTAAAATATTCATTTTATTGAGGAGAACAGCAAAGAAATCACACGTTTGTCTATCTTCACTTTTGACACAGCAGACAAGCTGCTGGTTCCTTAGCTTGCCGGATGGCTGAAGTGAGATGTTACCCAGATGAATTATTTAGGAAGCTGTTGTGAGCTCCAGCAAATGGTCCTTTACAGCTCCCAATCTCTCTGTGGGTCTCTGCCCACCAGGCTTGGGCTTCACCCAAGTGCTCTAAGTTGCGAGGAGGCTGAGCCCCTGGTCATTTGCTCTTCAGCCTCCTCTGCACCAGCCCAGGTCTTGCCACCGCCTTCCCAGTTCCCCCCGTGAACCACGTCTTTCCTTCCACACAGAGTCTGCCAAAGCCGGGCTGCCTCAAAAAAAAAAGTAGTTTTGTTAGCATTGTACTTTACAATTTGGCAGCTCTCACTTCCCCCCACAAACATTACTCGGATAACACTATGCACATGAAAAGATTTCTTGAAATTCTTTAAGTGCACATTAAAATGCAAATCAGTCTTCTTATTAAAGATTTCTGGAAGTTCTCTGACAACGCATTTAAATGCAAATCACTGAAACATAGACTCAATATTAAAATCCAAACAATTATTTGATCTATATGCTGAAATTAAAATGGGACCCCGTTATATGTCTCCATAAAACCAGTGCCACTCTAGCAGCATAGGGGAGAGAACTCCACGTGGGGTTGGTGTGGCCCTTTGGGGAGCAAGAGGGGCAGGATGGGGGGCTGATGCTGTGTCCCAGGGTCACTGAGCTCTTGTGTCCCACCATGGGGACATCACGGAGTCAGACTCATCTTTGGTGAGACAGAAGCTCCTGATGTGGATCTGGACTAGTAGAATGAAAAAGCCCAGCTGGAATTAATAATGAAGTGTCCCTTCTGGCACCTAGTCCTCTCTCTGTCCAGGTTGGATGCCATCAACAGAAAACTACGGGTGCGAGGATCAAAGGCAGAGCACTTGAGCTCTGCCCATGCAGACTCCGACTCATCAATATCCAGGAAACACAAGTGGGAGCATGTGAGGCTGCAGAACAGACTATTAAAATGCCCTTAATAAGCGAGAAGCTACAGCTGGATTTTGAATTTTCCCCCAAATTACACAGTCTGAGGTTAAAGCTCTACCTGCAACCAAATTGATGGTAATTATGAGATGGAGTTTTAATGGGCGCACTCTGAGGCCAACTCTAAAAGCTCTGGGTGTTATGGGATGCAGCTCAGCTGAACACATCTGATCTCGTTTATTTTAAAGTATGGTAATCCATCAGGAACAACAGGCTTTAAATATCTTTAAAACTGAGTGAGGTTCCTTTTTTTTCCTTGTGCTCTGCTGTGCTTATGAAGTTCCTTCAGAAAGACTCGAGGGGAGCGAGAGGTGCTTTTCCACCACTCTCTCTTTTTTCCTTCCTAGTTCCTTTCAGTCCTCAGACTGTCAACTTGGAATTGCCCAGTTTCATTTGAAAGTGGTGCATCTGATTTTTAAGATGATGTGGCTTGGAGGACAGTAATGATACTAATGCCAGGAATTTAGGCCCAATATATTTGGGAAAAATACTGCCTGAAGTGTTATTTCATGTGCTAATCAGGGCTCTTTAACTTGACTCTGTCACTCAAATGCTTCTTGATGATGATGAGCAAAACTAAGCCATTTTACTGCTGAGTGTGTATCATCACTGAATTTTAATTTTAAAGGAAAAAGTGGGATTTTTTTTTCCATGTTTTTAGTATGATTATTTAAAAAAACAGGGTAGTGGTGTTGGACAGATAATCATCTAAACAAAATTGAATCCAAAGTACAAATGAATCTGGTTGTTCCCCCTTCCTCCATATGCTATTTGTATTACATGAACATAAATGTCATGCCCAAGTAATTTTGGGTGGTACACAAGGACAAAATGTACTGTAGCTGGTATCTATCAGTATTTGGAAAAGAAAGAATGGGAAGCATTTCAGCTCATGATATTAATGGGTTACTTGTCTCTGCCCCACCCTTTATCGCAAGTATTTCTGTTGTAGTGTATAAAGAGAAATGCAGAGTTTCTCCTGTATGGAATCAGAGTAACCTCACCTCTTTGGGTGCGGATCCACCCCGGGGTCGCTGGAAGGGGAGGGGAAGCAGGTCCATGGGGTGCGTAGGGAAGCGGACGGTGAGAAGATTACAGTGGTCCACAGTGGTCACGTTTGATGTTTACCTTGGACTCACCTGGCACTGGTGCTGACGGCAAGACAAGCACAACACAGGTCTGTCCCCAATTCCTGCTTTTTTGTCTCTGGTGTGTAGGAGCCGGGTCCCAACTTCTGCTGCCTCTCACCCTCATGAGAAGGTGGTGCATCTCCTCCAGATCTGGGGGTGATGTGGATGGGTCCCTCCCTCCCTCTGCAACTGGGCCGAGGAGACCAATGCTTCTGACATCCTCTTAGAACTTGATGGATTGAGCCATTTCCTTCATGCTGCTGGGTTTTGAACAGGGGTTGCTGATGTACCCCTCCGCAGGCCTTCATTTACAGCGAAGATGTCTATTTTCCAGTGACATATACTGCAGAAGCACATCACTGTGTTTTACCTTCTTAGCCAGCCAGGAAGAATAGCTTCTGCCCCTGGCTGCGGGCAATGAAATCCCTGACACAGGCTCTTTATTATGGGCTTAAGAAGCCTGGAAAATCGGGGAATCGGCAATCCCTCAACATAATACATGCTAGCTGCGGCGTATACTGCAAATTATATTGGATAACTGCATTATTCTTGGGCTATTTGTCTGTGGGTTTTGTTGTTAAGTTGGTGCTGTCTCTTTCAGAAGGAGACAGAAATGCAGAGTACCTGGCTTTGGTCTGTGTGGAGAACATCTGCTTTACACTGGGAGTGTGTTGCTCAACTTTGTTCTTCTCCCTGGTCAGACCCCCCACTTTCTCTATCAATACTGGGAATGTCTTTTAATATCGGGGAATTCATGGAAATTCCAGGAAAGTCACCTTGTGGGCTGCTGGCACTCCAACAGCTCAGCATCCTCCCCTTGAGCATCACCATCCACCTGCACCCACAGCCGCACAGGGGGACGGCCAAGGCTCCGCAAGGCGAGGAGGCTCCGTCACGGATACGGTTGGGCACTACTTTATGGGCTTAAAATTCAATTTCTCATCCTCTCAGACCACATTTCTTGTGCTCCTTTTTAAGTGCTGCTTAAGCCTTTGTCATTATGTTTGCTCCAGTTGTACTTGCTCGCTGTGGAGGGGAGTGTGTCCTGGGACACCACGTGTCATACACCCCGTTGTCCTCTTTTCCTTCTCCTATGAGCTTTTTGGTCCCAAAGTCACCTCTGCACATGTCTGTTGCCCCCTCCCAGTTGACTTACTCCTTTTTTCCCCTGTGGTGCAGCGGAGGATATTTCATCTCGCTACTGAATTTGCACTCTCTGCTTGACCCAGCTTGGGAAACTGCTGTCCTCGGGCTTTATTTGACATTTCTGGGGAAGTGGAAAAACCAACAACAAACAGCAACCAGTTCAGTCTGCCCCCCTTCTCCCTCCTCCTTACTGGGGTAGAAAAGGCTTTTCTCTCCCCAGAAATCACCCACCCGCCTCGACCTGCCCTGGAAAATACTGCCCAAACACGTTTACTCTAAGGATCCCAGTGCAGCAGTCAATATTTAATGCTAGCTCTTTAAAAGCTGCTTTTCTGGGCTCTGAGCAAAATTCCTAAAGAAACAGTTTGTAGGAAATGTATTGGAAAATTAACTTCATGTTCATCAACACATCATTAACGGTTTTCTCACCCTAACAATCAAAATGTCCGTGATTATTTCCATCTTGGAAAAAGGTGAACGCTGGCACCGAGCAATATGTTCTCTCATCATTTACTTATGGCAGTTCTGTTCCCAGGGGGCTGCAGCTTCCTAATGAGTGGGGACAGCAGAGAAAAAGGCATCTGGTGCGTTTATGAGCCTGTTTACAGCATGGAGTCCAAAAACAGTCAGTGTTGGAAGAGATTGATTTTTTTTATTATTATTATTATTTTTAATTTTTACAGGAAACAGACATCATTTAAGAATCCCTTTTGCCATTTGCAATTTTCCCTTCCTTCTCCTTCCCAGTGTCCTTAGCCACCCAGTGCAGCTTATGGTCTCCTCCTCCTCTGCTGCCTGAAGAACTTGATTTTTTTATATTTTTACTTCTTTCTGGATGCTGGTCTCTGAAAGCATGGTTAGCTAAAGATGCCAAAGCTTAGCTTTTCTTTTACTTGCATGGGATAAATGTGAAGACAACCTCCCCCCTACCCACGCACACAATTTTTAAGTGGGTTGTCTTGGAGCCTGCAATTCTCTCTGTTGCTTTCTATGAGTGGTGACAACCAGAATTATGAGAACTCAGCTGATGGTCCCCAGGGCAAAACTCCTGAAGGCTGGAACGTTGGGTATTCGCAGAGATAAATGTGGGCTGTGGAGCTCCTTCCCAAGAGAGGTCACTGCTTTTAGGTGTGGTATGAGAGGCTGTTTCCAGTAGTCTTGGCGAGGCTGCCTGTCCCATGAGGGTCTCTGGGAAGACAACGACGAGCCCCATTTCAGGCAAGAAGAAGGAGGTAAAGCACCAGCTGACGGTTGTGAGGAAGAGGAGGCAGAGGAAGGGCTTGCAGGGTGACAAGGCTGAAGTGCCACCCTGGGGTATGACCTTTCCTGGGATTTCCTGGTGACCTGCAGGAAGGTAAAACATCCAGAGAGAAGAGTTTTGCAATTATGGAGGTGAGAATTTTGTTTACAGGGAAATAGATTTAATCATGGGGGTAAAAAGCTGGCAAGGTGTGGATGTGGCCAGGACATGGGGACACTGGGACACCACAGCTGAGGGTGATCCCAGAGTGTCAACCTGTGTTACTTGCGTGGTCGAGGTGTTGACCAGTGATGGAGAAAATTGTGTGAAGAATGTGGTGAGAGTGAGAGACCTCCTCAGTGTTCACTTGACCTGAAGGACAGACCTCGCCAGGGCTGGGAGGGAGGGAGCCTGAACCTGGGGCTTGAACTGGAGGAGAAGTGTCTGGAGCTGAAAGGTGCATCTGTGAATCATCAACACAGAACTGCTAATTAAAGATGTATTGGTGGCTGAAATTATGCAGAAACAAATGAGAAGCAGAGACAAATGAGGCAGTTTGCTGGGAACTGCATGGAAAGCTAACGAAGGTGTTGAAGAGGATTCTCCGAGTGACAGGCTGCAGGAGAGATTTCCTATAAATCTGTGGAGTTTAGGGTAGGGAGAGGAGCTCTCAGAACCTCTGAGTGAAAGGGAAGACAGACACATGTCCTCCCCTGTGGGCACCGGGGGGTCAGGAGAGGCTCAGCAGAGTGCGGTGGCCAGGACTGAGACTGAGGGTTTGAGGTGGAAGTGAAAGAAAGGGCACCTGGCAACTGAGCCAAGAGCTGTAAGCTGTGATTTTAATGACCTGGGAGAAATCAAGGACAATGGGGAAGCAGCTGAAAGGTGCTTGGGGTGAGAGGGATCACAGAATCACAGGATGATATGGGGTTGGAAGGGACCTCTGGAGATCATCTAGTCCAATTGCCCTGAAAGCAGGTCCACCTACAGCAAGTTGCACAGGATATCTTTCCCTCGACAATGGGCTTGTGGGTGGCCAGGCTGGTGGCAACGAAGAAGTAGAGTTGTGTTGGAAAAGGATGAAGATGAAAGAGGTGGCACAGGACTTTGGGTGGAGGATGTCTGTCTGGCCCCCGAGCTGCTGTGGGGTGCCTGGTGAAGAAGAAAGAGTGGGTGCTGGAGCCACGTGCTCGTCTGCATTTAGACTGCGTTTTCCCTTGTGGGGGAGCATCACGGGGTAATCTCCTGTTTTCCTCATTCTGACATTAAAAAGGGAATAACAATAGAGTAACAACAAAAACAAAAAAAGATTAATTTTTAAACAACAATTGCCTTTCAGTTGATAGCACTGACGACTCCCAAGCACCTCCCAGTTACAGTATTTGTGTGTCTTCCCTTTGCCCCAGTTCCCACAGCTGCACGCCTAGAACAAGACCTGCAATGTCAGTCACTGGCTTTTAATTTATCACCGTTCCCCCTGGTCTGGTGGGAGAGTGAGTGGGAAAGTGGGGTTTGTCACCTATGAAGAAGTCTCCGTTTTGCCGTGGTTGTTACCAGCGGTGTTCCCTCTGGCTGGGAACAGCCACGCACACGAAGGGACATCACTGAGAGCTGGCACACGTGTTTTGCCAGCTTCTGGGCTTTATGTATGTATTTCCCAGCCCCTTTGCTTCCCCAGGCTGTGGGGACAGTGCAGGAGGGGATGGCGGGTCCCCAGCAAGGCAGGACGGTGCAGGCTCCAGTGGGGACCTCTCTGTGTGGAGAGGTTGGGCACAGCCACCATTGGTGACACTTCTGCTCTCAATGGCAGCTCTGGGTGTCCTGATGCGTTACTGTCTCCCTCTGTGTGAGGGACTTGTCACACAATAACGGCTGGTGGGAGACACGCAGTGTGTGTCCATGAAATGCGTCATGATAATCTGATTTTTTGACTGCAGAAAAGACCCAGTAAGGATTTGCTCTAGAAAACCTTTAATGCCCCATTCTTTCTGTAGTTGGGCTTTCCACGGGCTGTTGCAGGGTTGTGCTCCTCTCATTCCCTGCGGCACTGAAGGGGCTTCGTTTATAGCCTGTGTTTAACACTCGATAGTGTGAGCTGCCCCGTGGTGTCTGTTGCTCCTCCTGTACCACTGGAGCGCGTGTGGTCCCCGTGGAAGTACCTTTCCCAGATGCACCTGAAACGTGCTGGCTGGGGTGGGGTGATGTGCGTTTGGACTTGGGGGGCCCCCCCCGTTATCCCTAGGGCTTGGGGACAGGAGTGCCTGTGCCTTGTCTTGCCTGGGCTGGGGCAGCCCTGGGACGTGGTCCGTGTCCCGGTGTCCCCGAGGAGAGACGGGGGATGTTATGCCACTCCTCGGCTCAGAAATGGCATATCAGACAAGCCCAGGTCAATGCAATCAAGGTGAACACGTCCTCTGTTTAACAGCCGGGGAACTATTTTTCCTTTCACTTCTGTTTTTATTTGCATTTATAACCCAAGCAAGTGTTCAGGACAAATGGATATAAAAAAAAAATCAATGCCTGTTAGCTGGTGTTCGAGGAAGGCCACAAGCAGCACAGCAGACCTTATGCTGAAAAAGATTTTTGAGGGTGTCAACAGACTTGTAATAATGCCTCTTAAATTTTCAGCTCGCTTCCTACATCCAGCCCTTCAGTTCCCTCCTTTGCTCACGTTTTTCAGTATTTTAAATCCTGACACGAAACGGGGGCAGGGTGAGCTGCGTGTCCTAGCATCCCTGGGCCCCGCTGCGGCGTTTGCCCTGGAAACGTGGTGCCACAGATCACGTGCCATGGCATTGCTGCAGAATCCCTCCCATAAATACCAGTTTGATATTTGCAACCACCTCCAGTTTCGCCGCGTGGGCGCTGCCCTTCCCCTTGGTCCCACAAATCTGTTGCTTCAGTAGTTTCAGATTGAGCATCTTGCCCTGCTGCAGAAGTGTGTGCTGCCTCCGCTCACCTCTCCCCAGCAGCCATCGTCTTCTAGACCTGGGTTATTCATGAGATTTAAAACTGAATAATTAAGTAATTTGAATAATTATATAATTCATATCTATATGCATAAATTCCTCTGAAACCGGTTAGGAGGAGCAATGTAAAACAAGTTATATTAGCACTTGTTTATATAGTTCAGAAGAAACGATGTGGGATTATTGATGTTGCCATGAAGAGAACTTTGCATACACAGGGGTAGTGGATGAGGGGAAAAAGAATGGAAGAGGTAATGTGTGGAAGAAGAGAGAGAAAAGTTTCTGAGCTCTGAGTCCACATCAGTGCACGCAGTAATTCCGGTGGTAGGATGTTGTGCTGGGCCCTGGTGGAAGCCCGTGGCTTTCAGTGGGGCTGAGCTGGCAGTGGCAGGAATTGCATTTCGAGGTCTGGACGCAGATTCTGGACAAATGGCGCTGATGCCCTCGAGTGCCGTGACTTCATCTCCAGCCCTGAGCCCCTGAAAGCCAGACCTGCCCCAGCAGGGGAGGTTGTGTGCAGGGTGGTACCCACACAGCGTGATGCTTGCATGTCCACAGTGTCCCCACGGGTCCCAGCTGTCCTTGATGCCCCCCCTCCCCATCCCGCTGCCGGGCCTGGGGATGCCCCACTGGGCAGACGAGCTCATTACAACATGCGGTTATTGCACTTATGTTTATGGCTGCCATAATTACATGCACAAACTCCATTCACACGGCAGTGACGGTCCAGCCCTAAAATGAGAATAGATTTTCTTAAACTTATTTTCTGTTTAAATGGGGTGATTTCATTCCTGTCCCTGCTTGTGGGAATTGGTGTGATATACATGATAAACATGAATGATGTATGTAATATATTGCCCGTGGGAAGCATTGTAGGTTATGGTAATGCTGGGATGTATGTGCGAGGGCTGAAAGAAGCCCAGGAGATGTCGAAATGCACTTTGTCGAGTGTAATTCATCCCAGGATAATGCAGGTATATGCACGTAATGGGATTCTCGGCTCCTCCGCTCGATGCCCTTTGCTGTGGGAGGAGGGTGCATTATCATGCTGCGGTTCCCGCACTCATTACCTCCCCTGTGCCAGAAGCCCCATCCTGCCAGCATTCCTGGCTGCCTCTCCTCCATAAAGTCATTTCCCAGAGATCATCTCTCAGCCTGTGATATATCTGACTCCCGAACTGGATGCTTTGGATGCTGCAGTCCTGCACGTGGAGGCGTTTCCAGCCTGTCTGCAGTTGTATATCTCCCAATTTCCACCCGCCTTTTAGTGTTTACAGTTTTATGGATGCCAACGCCTTCCTGCTTGCGGGGGGGGTGAAAAAAGCTGGTTTTAAGGGAAGAAGAAAGGATGGAGGACCTGGGGGGAAGCAGGGATTTCCATGGGCCAAATGCAATTGCTCCTTTCTTGCAGCCCCGTCATTTGGAGGCAGTGGATCCCCCGCGAGCCGATGATCCTCACCAGTAACACACCTTCGGTCCCTCCCTGGGTTTATGGCTGCTTTCCCTGAGCAAAACACAGCGGCTTTGTAATTCTCCTGGTGTGTTCTGTGCTATGGCAGCTGCCAGCACCACCCTGCGCCCCGTCTGTGTTTACTGGCTCCACTTTATCTCCTTTTTCACCACAAAAAAACATGTGAGAGGGGCTGGAGTCTCTGGGGGTGGGGAGTGCTGCCGAGAGCGTTTAGTGAGCAGGGGGAGTGCTCTCAGCTGGAGGCTTCATCGGGAAGCCAGGGGAAGGAGGAGATGCACAAGTGGCTCTACAAGCCAACAAAATCTGATAAAAGCAGCCTTTTAGGAAGAGCTGGATACGGTATTTGTGGTCTGCGTTCATTTATTGCTTTCATCCACCCACCTGCCTTATTGCGGAGCTGAGCTTGCTGCATCCACATAACTGTTGGTATGGATTTCTACTTGCCCAGGTAACATCAGGAGTACTTTAAAAGCTGCATTTAAGTTATATCTGGGTGATGTGACACTGCCAGCTGCAATGTGCTCTCTGCTGCGGGAGACTCCCCATCAGCATCGCCCAGGGCCTCCAAACTCCTGGTTTGCTTTTACTCCACATTCTACTCAGAGCAAAACCAAGACGCTCCATTTCCAATTACTTGCGCGCTGAGAACCAGGAGCTGGGAAGGGGAGGTTGTGTTGAGAGCCTGCTCTCGGCGCATTGACTCGCAACGTGGCCATGGGCCTGGGAACAGCTTCAGAATCGTACATTCTCTGCAGTCCCTGCTGGGTAAGGTGCAGGAGGTGCCAGTGCAATAACTGGTGTAAGGTGGGAGGGAGATGCAGACACTCAGCAGATGCAAACCTGTGTACTAAAGGTGAATTCTTCTCCTTTTTTTTTGTTTTTAGGGTTTTTTTTGGTTTGTTTTGAGGAGAGCTGACGTGACCGTGCTGTGCTCCTGCTCTCCCTGGAGAGAGCTGGAACAGTGGGGTTTGCGGTCTATGTTTGTGTTCGAATGCACATCAGTAAATCTTTACCCTTTTGGATGCCCCAAGTCATTTGGGGTGCAGTTTTAGGGTCTGAATTCACCGTTCACCCAAGTCAGTGGAGAAACACTGATTTTGGAGGAGTTTGGACCCTGGAGCTCTGGTCATTGCTGGGCTGGGAGGCACCTCCCCAGACAGGGCTCTGTGGATCCCCCTCGTTGGGTCCAACCCACGAGCAGCATGGCTGTATCCAGGGTGTGGAGATGGGTTTGTAGCTTGTCCTAATGCTTTTTGCCCAGCACTGAAGGCAGCAAAGCTTGATGCCTGAACTGCACGTTCAGAGGATGCTGGACACCTTCGACCACAGACCCTCAGCTCGTTCCCTTGTGGGCAGCGGGGCTGGACACAGAGAACTGACTCTGAGCCCATGTTTGCTCGCCCGGGGAGGGTATGCTGGGGAGTGCAGGTGCTCAGGAGTTGAGGACGGTGCCTAGCACCCGTGGCCAGCTCATCGAGCTGCCCACCAGCCTGCAGGCACCTGGCACCTGATTTCCCACTCCCCAGGAGCTGCTTTTGGGTGGGTGCAGCCCCATGAGGGATGCGGGAAAGCCCATCCACCCCTTGCTCCCGCTTCCCGTGCTTGGGAATGATTTATCTTCTTGTTTTGTGGAGTTTCCTCTCTGCAGAAGCCTCAGCGAAGCGTATCCTGAGATAGCAGCAATCCTTTCTGCCCAGTGTGCGGTGCCGACAGCTGATCTCAGCCCGGCTCCCGCTGGCTCCGCTTGGCTGCTCCCTAATGAGCAAAACAAATGGGATGTGGGCAGGAGCCTGCGGAGGAGGGAATGGATGAGTGGCCCTGGGTGTGTGGCTCTGTACCAGGCTCACGTGTCTGCCGGTCTCTGTAACACCAGAGTTATCTCCCTGCCTACCTAGTCCCACGTACATGTCTTTTTCTGAGTGCCAATTACAGTATAAATAATTATTTGATTACACAATTTTTGCTAACTGCTTTGTTCCCCATCTTGTCTTTGATCGCTTTGGAGCGTTTCAAGGTGAAATAATTGCGTGTTCAGGGAATTTGCTTAGAAGCTG
>KZ508516.1:20542-32896 GCA_002844005.1 Limosa lapponica baueri | reverse complement strand
GACAGCAGAAGTCCACAAGGGTACATCTTGAAGAAATCTTGAACAGGCCTAAAAAGCTATGAAAAAGAAGTGAAAACAGAATGGAAGTAGAAAGACTTAAGAGTTTTGCAAAAGACAATGAAAATTTTGCCACAGATTTCCAGCGCATTTGTATTTCACGCTTGATGAAATCCAAGTGACATAAGAATACCCTCTCATGCTTTTAATAGCCATTCCTTTAAAATTCTGAAGAGGTTTTAGCAGGTTACAGAACAGTTTTCAAGATTTATGTGAACTGCGCTCTCATTTCACTTTGATAATGGCCCGTTATCTTATCCCCGGATGTGTTATAGAGGAGGTTTGTTAAAGAGGAATGTGCGATACTTTAAGCTATCATTCCCCTCTTTTTTTCTACTTAGCACTGATCGGGAGCTCTATTTTTTCAAATGTGACTCCTGTGTTTCAAGACCCAGATCTAGCCTTCTGGGCTGCACAAAATTAGAGCAATGATTCTTCTCCTTTGTATCCTGCAAAGTCCTGCAAACTTATTTTGACACCAAAAATCTGAAAAGATTTCTTGAATCTAGGATTTAGAGCAGGACAGCCTCCCTCTCCTACTACAGCCCCGACTGAGAGAGGGACAGCCCTTTAAGAGCATGGGAACCCACTTGCCAGTCTTCTATGCAAATGCGTCAAACTATAGACATTTACTGTTTGCCCTCGTTATTTATGATGTTGACTGAAGAGGTGGACTAGCTTACGGAAATGATAAATAAAAAAAAAGTGAGCTAGACTTGTCTTCTGTGGAATTTTTTCCAGTTTAGTCAAATGGAGCTCCCTGCCTCTTCTTGGCGTCTGTCAGAAAATTACAAGCCAGAGTAAATTGGGACTCTGTTTTAGCACTTCATTGTGATGCATCATTTGAAAGGTATGACAGCTTTGCAGTTTTCCAGTAATACCAGGAAAATGGGGAAAGGTTATACTTAGGCTTAGTAAACAGGATTTTGGTTCACCATTTGTTCTCCAAACCAAAACAGAAAAAAAAAATAAAAAAAAAGAGAAGGAATTTTGAATGGCACTCCAATATAGGAAGCTGTTTAGCTTCCACAGATGACTTTTAGGTGGCACATCCCATCAGGGGGAGCAGTGGGGAAGAAGTGAAGAAAAAGAATTAATTTACCATTGTGTGAGATCCAGATCACTGAAGAAAACCATAAAAAATAGGAAATATACTAGTGCACTTACAGAGGCTCAGCAGAGCCTCTTACAGCAATGCTGCTCACTTGCACGTAATGGAGCTCACAAACATCCATGTGAGAGGCAGGTAATAGTAAAACCTGAGTTACCAAAGCACACTCTTAATGAAGAAAGAGAGAAGCAAAGCAGACATCCTTCACTCCACCCGTCAGAGGACTTAGAGTGCTACCTGGGAGGTAGCAGAATGCTCAACTTGGTCAGCCAGCAGAACACCCCTATCGCATGGCTTCAAGAGGCTGTCTCTGCCAAGGCTTGAGCAAATGAAATGTTACATTGCATATGGAGAGAAATATTTAATAATAACATGGAAAACCTGATTTAACAGATATGCACAGTCCAATTAAATGCTTACCCCTTATCGTTACACCAAGAAATAATCCAAAAGACAGTTCACAGTTTTACTTACTTAATAAACAGAGTATACTTCCATTGTGACACGTACCCCACTTCATTATACGAGGTAAATGGGAAGAAGCATTGAACCTTTCCTTCAAAGAATGAGGTTTTTTAGTAGAAGAACCTAGATAATAAATGACTCCCACTTCACTGCTGCATTGAATTTGAATTTATTGTCTTCTTACTCAAGTTGCCATACAAGTCCTTCCCTCTCTATTTATGGATCTTTGCTCCTTGCCATGATGGTGATGTCTCTACAAAACCAATGTTAGTCTTGATGCCCTACGGTCTGCTTTCTACAGCTGTGCTGTTCTCCATTAACACTCTATATCTTGACGGATAGCATGCCCTTGCTTAGACGGCTTGCAAAGTCAATGCACCCTCCTCATTCATCTCCCTTCTCGAGATCTGCTTCCATTATGTAGACTATGAGCGATTACTCTATTTTCACTTATGTAAGCATCTTTGAAGGACAGAACTAATTACTAGAACCTTTTTATGTTTTAAAAACCCAGCATATAGGAAGAGCAACCTAGAGAGATTAATAAATTCATTAAAAAACTGTAAAATTTGCAGCTGATCACTGAGCAGGAAAGTACACTTCTAAGGTAGATGAGGTCTTCATACAAGTTTGAAAACCTCTCTAGACCCATCTGACCATTTGGATACTGCACAAGGATGCCAGGAGATACTACCCGTCTGTTTGCAGTATCATTTTCATTTGTCTTCTCTTTGACCCAAGGAAAATGGTTACCATTCATTTGTTTGACAGCTGACAAAGTAAATGTGAATTCTTTTGGTCACTTGGTACCTGAATCATCCATCAACAAAGTCTACAGAGCTGTTTCTGTGATCCTTTTCTCATTTGAGTCCATAGGTTTCTTCCAGGTGATTTCGGTAAGTTATGGATTCAGACTGCAAAGTGGGGCTACACCAATTAAAACTGTGCATATTTTGATTTGTTTATGAAGCAACAAAGCACATGGTGTAGCCATAACATTTTCTATATGGTAAAGCTTATTATACATAAGCATGAGCATAAGACCTAGAGTGAAGTAACAACTTGCAATTATATTACTGAATATTTTAGGCTCCTGTAATCCAATGAGTGTGAATTTTTAAAACGGAATGCTAAAAGTTCTTATGTGAATCTTGTTTTCAAAAACATTGACATTGACTGTCTACAGTGCCTATTGACTTCACAGTATTTTCAGGGCAGAACAGTTCTCAGATTAAACTGTGTGTGTCAACATCCAATGACATCTTGCTTCCTCTCCTGTTGGTGATAAGAATATAAATAAGGCGCATTGTGAGTATAACAACTGTTTGTTCAACTCCTCAGTGACCAACTTGCAAGGTTTTTTTAAAGTACTGAGCAGGTCAGGCACTGACGCTAAACTGGTTATGATGGTCCTCTCACAAAACTGAAGTCTCAATGAGACTCAGTATTCTCCATTCAGGGAATTACCACACTTGCCTTTCCCCAGTGAACCATTGTGCCCAATTAACCACGGTTGACTGAGAACAGATCTTTTCAGTGTACAGACTCTGCTTTACAACTGATTCATCATATTCGAGTTGCTCATTTTTATCCCTGAGAACTGTGCATTCACTTTCTATTCTGAATTCATACTCTCTCTCTTTTTTTTTGATAATATGTTGCAGCTTATTGAATATAAAATTTTAAAACGAGAATGAAGCAAATTCAACATCATCTTCATGGCTGGTGAAGAGGAAGATGATTTTGCATGTGACTGCCTGGGTACACAAAATTTCTATAGCATTCAGATAAAAATGGTATATATTTGCAGTGATGTGGGAAAAATTCTGGCATACGTTTGCCTAATTTCTATGATTAACTTTTGCCCATAAGTGGTGGAAAATCATATCCACAAAGTTGTCATACCTGATGAAGGAGTATCAGTGTGTTTGTGTTTTTCAAGGAGAAAGGAAACATATTGATGACAATAGCATTTGTACGGTGTCACAGTTCGAGTGACATGCATGTCTCCTGGTTTTAGCTATCAGAAGTTAGTTTATGCTTCTGTCTTAATTTCTAGAGACACTCCAAATAGCAATTCATGCCATCCAAGTATACAGGGGAAAACGTGTCTAGTGGTGGTGCTTATTTTTCTGTACTAACTATTGAGGGAAGTTAGACAATGAGATTGGTCTTGGACGCAGATTTATCTCACCTAACATCAGTTATCTTACATTTGTGTATCTGGCCTAGTCTAGTCATCTACCTCCCCTTAAAGTCTCTGCAGAGAGACAAAATGCATTCAGCAGATTGTTCACCCCATCTTAAATTAAGTGCCTGAAACAGACGGGACAAATCAACCTCTGGATTTGCCTATTTCTCTCCATTGTGACCAGAGGAAGTACAGAAGACCCCTCTCAGCCCAGATACCTAACATTTGAATGGCTGAAGTTACATAAATGTAACCCTACCCTTAGGAACAAACAGTACATTTATATAACAAAGTAATGAGCCCAGTCAATGAAACGGAAGAACTTGAACACCAGGTACAAAATATGAAAGGGGATGGGATGGGGATGGCAGAAACTGGGGAATAACAGTCGCTGTTACAACACAGCACCAAAGGGCATACTGGGATGCATGAAAGACAGGAAAGCAGGTCATAAGACAACAATTCACTGATGTGATAAGACTCTCAAATTGTGAAAGAGAGCATGGACAAAACAGAAATGGTTTTGTTCAAAATCTCTTGTTAACAATCTTAAAGAAAGCATGCCTAACTACTAGACAGCCCAAGGCGTGTAACTAGATATGCACAGAGAACTTCAGTGCTACTAGAGAGTTGCATAATAATGCCTTTGAATGCTATGACATTGTGGGAAAAACTATCTTTGCAGATATGTGGCAGAGAAAAAATGTTCATTACCATTACAGGGTCTGGTTAGTGTGATAGCCAGTAGGTTTCTAGGCCAAATACACAGAAAACAATATTCAGACAACCTACTGTGGCACTTCAACAAACTGTGTCTTTTACAGCATCTCTCTTCTAGAGTGAAACAAGTCATCAGCACCCTATTACTCAGAGCTTCCATAAACCTGCTGCCCCTCCAGGCCAATGAAAAGAAACAGGTTGCCCAGAGAAGCTGTGGCTGCCCCATCCCTGGAGGGGTTCAAGGCCAGGCTGGATGGGGCTTGGAGCAACCAGGTCTGGTGGGAGGTGTCCCTGCCCAGGGCAGGGGCTTGGAACTGGATGATCTTTAAGGTCCCTTCCAACCCAAACCATTCAATGATTCTATGATCATCCCTGAGGTGGTGGAAGAGAACAGTTCTGCATAGCACCTAGGAGACTGGAAGGACGGACTGTGAAAAAGTAGAGCAGAGAAGAAAGCAGGAAGAAGAAAATCCTGACTTCACAACATCAAGGAACAGCACGAGGATCCACTCTGGTGACACATAACACAATCTTGTTTACCTCTACCCTTGCTGAATTAGTGTATTTTATAGCTGTTGATAATAAATTTCTCCCCTCCTGACTAGTGACATAGAGTGCCACTCTATTTGCCTTTCAGGTGCCATGGTAAGTCAGACGAGGTCTTTGTTCCCACTGTAAGGAATCCCTTGCCAACCTCCTCTAGGAACCAGCTCATGAATGGATCACAAGCATTGCCTCAGCTAAGGGTGGTGCATGGTGCCATAGTCCATGAGCAGACTAGGGAGGACATCTCGTTTCCACTGAGGAGCAGACCACAAAGCAGGCTGCCAAAGTCAGCACCAGGGCCTTGGTGTCAATGTGCAGGGCAAGGGGATTAGAAATTAAAGGGAACTACAGTTAATAAAAATGAAGGAAATTAAAGGACAGAGATTTGAGACTTGCCTTAAGGCATATGTCATTGTCTGAAATTAGGATCTACTGCCTACTTTCCCTTCACCCAGAAATAAAAAATTAAAACTTACATTTTTTGCAACCAGAATGGAAATGAGAGAAATCATGTTTCACTAGGGCAATCAGTTATTTCAATATAGGTCTTCTGTTATTAATATCTACATTCAAACCTGGCTCAGACCATCAGGACTAGAACACACCACTGCCTGGCACCTCCTTGGTAGTTCATATGGGAAGAAATGATGGTCTCAAGTGGGGTCCTCATGGACAGTTGTCCCCACCAGAGGAACCTTAACAACAGTTAAAATTATCTATCTGAGGCAATTTTGGACAGTTTCTGGTGGCAAACACAGAGCAGGCTGAACAGACAGTGAAATGGAAGTCTTCTTTTCTTTGTTAGAACAGTGCCTCCATACCTCATCTGTGTACTTGGACAAGGTTGATCAAACTGCTACTTCGCCTTAGGGCCATCATCATCACCCTCAAGCTGTAGGGGTACACTGGTGAGGTAATAAAAAGGTTCGTTGCTGATACCAGTCTTTTCTAAGTACGCTGAGGCCCGACTCCAGCTAACTGGGACACTGTGAAAGGTAATAAACAGAAAACAACTCCGGAAGTCATTCTTTACATATATGCATATATATAAATATTCAACATTTCTGTAGTATATATATAATGTAATAAATTTTTTTTTTTCAACACTTCAGTAAGACAATTGCCAAGAGGTGCCAGTATTGTCTCATTGTTTTTTGTTATTGTGAGTGCCTGAAAGACGCTTCTATTTTCAGTCTGCCTGGTATACCACATCTTCTATCACTCCAAAAATTTCTTTGGTGTTATTCTGGTTTTGTAGATGTGAAAGGAAGGAAAGCTTCCATTCCTTTAATGCGAAATTTCCAGCAGGAGAAAAAAGCCAGCGGGATCTGTTCTTCCATGTCCCCAGCTGAGCTAGGCGTTCCGAGATCCTCTAAAAATTCTTCCTTATCCAAAGATGTAGGACCAGACATACACAAAAAAATATGCAGCAAAATATCATTTCTTCTCAGGAACACCAAATGAAAGGTTTATGAAATGAAAAATGTCTATTTGAAACTGTCTGAATCTGGCCTTGTTGTTATGCTCATAAAAGAGTTATTGACTAAGTACTTCTTTCACAGAAAAATGAATTGACACATATTAGAAACTATAGTAGTCAAAAGTAAAAAAGCACTTTGTGCCATTTCCAAATCTCTTTGTAAAAGTAAACAAATCTGGCACAGTCATCCAAACTCTCTCTGGTTTACATTTTGGTCAGTGATATACATAGCCATTTTGACAGTATCAAAGAGAAACTGAGATCTACACTTCAATCGCAAGAACAACTCCCAGAATGGGGTATGACACACTGGTCTAACAATTCAGACTTCCCCACCTGAACCTGAAGCCCCAGGCTCCCTTTACAGCTGGTTCTTTGTCTCTGCTTGAGGATTACCTGTACCATGCTCTACAATAAATGATCAAATTAATTCTCTTATAATAAAGAGATGCAGAGCTTTGAGTATACTGGGAGAAAAGTTGGGCAACTAGAAAGAACAAACCCTCTAAATTTACAGGAAAAATAACTGGAGTCATGAAAAAGATGAATGGCAAATTGTAGATGATCATTGATCATTTAGGTCTCCATCATCTTTTTTCCTCACAGGCTACTCACAAATTGCTTTAATTCACATTTAGCGCTTCTTCTTTGAACATCGATTCCTGCTTTCTTTCATACCAGAAGTAACAAATTTAGGCAGGATTAATTATTAAAGAGAATGATAATGTTCTTTTTTTAGTATGTCACATGGCCCTGGCTCTTTCCAAACCAAACCATATAAAAGTTAGCTACTCTAGAGGAGATGGCCAAACACTGACTAACTCACATAATCAAGCTATGTTATTTTTTCTCTTGCTGTTATCATATTTCCTCCAAATGTAATTAAAAATGGATATAAGCATGTAATCCAATATGACTTAGTAGACTACTTCCTCAAACAGAGCTACAGATACAGAGCTACAGAGCTCTCAGAAGAGCGTTGAGATTAATTAATAAAGCAAATGCTTTTAGCTTTACATAGGATGTTTTCATTTCATTATAAATGGCCTGCCTGTTGAGTAGTCAAGAAATAGTGTATTTTCCATCCACCATAAAAGATTTAGTACTAATTGCTCAAAAGAGCATTGATGGGAACAAAATCCATCATGCTTGAACAAGACTTATGTATCATTTAACATGTAAAAGGCATAAGATGGTATTAGCTTATAATATGAAAAATAATTATTCTTACTGATATTATGAAAATAATTAATTCCCCTTTCGCAATAGAACATGAAACTCATAGGCAGATAATATAGCTGAAAGGCTGAAGGTCTGAAAAGAGGATGCACCCCAGAAATCCTGGTGCTTCCACAAAGTCAAGAATTTGTTAGATTTGTTGAGATTATTTTCTTGCTTTTAAGGACTGCTCTTTCTCCTGACCAGTTAGTGAAAGAAGATGATCTTAAACCTGCAACTTAGTGAAATCCTCACAAGACAAAAAAGCCCTTCAGCCTTATAACATGAGAAGATGTTACCTGGCAGCCTGCAGGCTTCACTGAAAGGGTTGTCAAGCATTGGAACAGGCTGCCCAGGGAAGTGGTGGAATCCCCATCCCTGGAGGTATTCAAAAGTCAGGTAGATGTGGTGCTGAGGGACATGGTTTAGTGGTGGACTTGGCAGTGTTGGGTTGATGATTGGACTCAATGATCTTGAAGGTTTCTTCCAACCTAGACGATTCTATGATTCTATATCCTACCCCAACACCACCAGTGATGTAATTTTGCTCAAGAGCTTCCTTTCTTAATTAAATATTATTATTTTTCCTTGAGTGAATAATTAATTAACACATTTGTTTTGGGAAATGTATCCTTTCAGTGTAGGGCAGAGAAGTACAGCGGCTGCAGGTCTTTGCACAGCAGGGCAACAGCAATACCTATCTGCAAGGAAACATCTGCCAGAGCATGTCACAAAGGAAAAAGCCACCCACATAAATGACACACTGAGCATGCACACCAGCTGTACCCTCAGGCACTGGTCACAAAAGTTGGAAGGAGGGGAGTTAGTAGGTTTACTTTGGGTTGATTTTCCAGAAACTAAGCACGATGGTTGAACTTGAGCCCTGTTATAAGCTGATGCGTTCTGCAGCTGAGTTTCCTTATGCCTCATTTAGATTTCTCCCAACAAAACAGGAAAGTATAGCTCTGGAATTTGTCCCAGCACTTAAACCAATGTATGGTATGGAAAGAGCACCACTTTTGTTGAGAGTATGTTTTTCAGTAATACATGGGATAAATCTGAGTCTATTATGGGTCTATTTAAAGAGAAAGCTAGGGTAGCCTGGATTATAGGCAGAGAAAAGAGAACTGGAAGGAGTGAAATAATTCCTTAGTAAAGAACATAGCAAAAGAGTATCTCAAGAAAATTGGGTGTACGTGGGATGGTATCCCTACTTTTAACAGTGATTTCTTCCAAACTATCTGTTGCTGATAGGGGAGGAAATATCTGTGGCAATTTGAACTGAATACCTCATTGTCACCCAAGCCTGCACTAACCTACAAGGGAAATATGTTGAGTAGTGAAAATAAAGTAAATCAGACATCATGTGGTTTATCATAATTTAATAACAGAAGTTGAAAACATGATTGGAGAGACGGATAAGAGTCTCCACAAAAATCTGGGCCAAAAAATTAGATCCTTTCTAACAGTTTCTGAAGCAAAAGATCCCAGTTTTAGGGTAAAGCCAATGGCAAAGTCCTGTGGAGGACTGGGGTGGCTGGAAACAGGGGGTTTTGGGGGACCCAAAGTGTGACCACAGCTTTTGCCCTCACCCTCTCCCTTGAGCAGGGGCAAGGGCTGAGCCATGGTAGGGAGCTTGAGCTGCTCCTCCCATTTCCCTTTCCATACCCCTGTGGGCCTCTTCTTAAAACCCAAATGTCACCATTTCCTACCAGAGTAAATAGCAAATTAACGTCACATTGAGAAAGGTAGTCTTGTTTTTTAATTAAGGAAACACTTTCACTCCATCGCTTGTAGTTTTATCAGCTAGGTTTATCAGTGTTCATTGTTCAGTGTTCAGTGGAGTATCAGTCTGTCCATTTCTTTTCAGTTTTCCACAAGAAGCAATTGTCAGGAGAGGCAATATCTTCGGATGTAAAAAAAATCACCTGGTCTGCTAGGAAATATTCTTCCTTTTCTCACTCATGCCCATGAATTCCCTCATTTTTAAATTCCAATGGTACTACAACTTTTTGTTTTAGGCATTTCTGTGATTCCTGAATTTTTAAAAACAGCCACTTCCAGTGAGGGGAAAAGGCATCAACTGTTACACTGAAAATCCCTACCTCTTACTCTACCTTTTTTGCTTTGGAATGTGACTGAGCCATAATTAAAAGTCCTAAGCAAAAGGACAAAAGCAAGAGTGTTTCCTCATTTTTGCAAAGAAATCTTGCAGGAATCTTTTCGATACAGGAGTCATTTATTTGTCTGACTGCACAAGAAGAAGAGGGGTAGCAATAGTTGAAGTGAAGGAAATGGCAAGGAGTGGCCTGGCAGTACCACTGTATTTTTTAATATCTTTCGAGCCTTAATTGCCTTTGTCATTTGGTGCCTACCAATGTAAAATGGAAGTGGTACATTCCCACAGAACAGACTTTATTCACCCAGCCTTCAGTTTGTGTATGTAAAACCTAACGTGCTCCTCTCCTTTCCCTTTGCAATTCAGAGCTGAGTGTGCCTGTGTATTAGACAGTTATTGACTGAACGCTGCAACAGACTGCCGGACTTTTAGCTACGTATTTATCAGGGACTGTGATGCCTGAATTGGAATTAGAAGTAATTACTTAGTCACAGACTCAATGAATTTACAAGACAAATTGGTGCTGACAATCCCATGATTCAGACAGTATTTTATAATTATCGATTTGAGATAGTTTCTAATTTGTTTTAAAAAGCTAATGGCTTGAGTATGAAATAAATGGAATTATATTTATTAAGTCCTGAACTCTGTTGGTTAAAATATCATTTCTTCTTTTTTCTGACTAATAAAACACCCTATTCTTTATTCACTTGGTGATGATAGGCATTGGTGATGTTAGAGAAAAGCAGTAGTGGTTTCCTGCTTAGTTTTCCAGACCCTGAGCTCAGGTAGGCTACATTACATCACCTACACGATGTGAATTCGTGCACATTCTTTAACGATTTTCCCCTCCGCAAGTCCACTTTGGGTTTTTGAAGCAGCCTCCTCAACAGAAAGCACGACACATCTTCCTCTACTCCCTGACCTCCATTAAAGAAAAATACAGGACGGTTTGAGAAAATGAAGGAAAGAGTTTATGGACATTGTTGGCCTCATCTGAAGATTATGATCCTGGAAATTAATAATTATGGAGGAGAGACTTTTTTTCAGGCCATTTCAGCTCCCTGAAATATGTTACTCAATTTGTTTCCATTCTGGTTATTTTCAAACCAGTTTGGGGTATATAAAGAGAAAACCTGGTATCCTGGAAGAGGGGTTTTGTGGGATTTGTATCAACTTAGATGAGTTTTGTTGGCAGGGCTTTGGAAAACAAAAGTTTTTTCCTGTCTGGAGAAGTTTAGCTCTCCAAGTCCAGGGCTCAGGGGTAGTTCTTTTGATTTACAACACACAGGGAAAACCTTTAAATGTAGTGTCAGAAGTGAACAAAATAAAAGCATGTTAAGGGAGATAGTAGTAATGCCAGAATTCTGGGAAAGGGGAAAGGGGAAAAGGAAAAAAAGGAAAGGGGAAGGCAAAAGGGAAAAAAGGGGAAAAGGGAAAGGGGGAAGGGAAAGAAGAGGGGAGAGGAGAGGAGAGGAGAGGAGAGGAACTTGGGAAAACACTGAAATGGCCTAGTTATATTAATGATTAAAAAAATGCATATTCCCAAAACAACTTCAGGCAGAACTCCATGAACTCTACTTACCTGCGTGACTTTTTAATTACTGCTACTAAATCATCTTTCCATTTGCTAAATTCCACTTAGTTTATACTGGAGTCCTTGAGTGCACAAGAATTTCCTGGGTAGTGTGATCAGCTTTTAGTCTCTCATTATACAAGTCTGCACTCAGTTTGGCTGTAGTTCTTCATCACATAATAGTCAAATTAAAAGGGGGAAAAAATAAGTAGAAAAAATATAAAACTTTAATTGCAAATTTATCCCTTACCAGAGGAACATAAGAGTTCTGTTATTTTCATTTTATTTCCATTACCAACAAATTCGTAATTTATTTATTACTTTGAGAAAAGATTATGCAAATCAAATTTGGGTTTGGATGTAATTTTCTGTGTTTGCCAGCAACTTGGAGTAGGGAATTCCTTAACCTTGAGCACTTCTTGCCACAGGAATTCTCATCTGTTTATAGTTTTGAAGTCCAATTTAAAATCCCATTTTAAAAAGTACTGTTTCAATATTAAAAACCAAGGAAACCTTTAAAAACATAAAATATTAGTGGTATAGAGCATATCCATAGCCAGGCCACCGCTTCACATCTCAGGAAGGCATTTTGTTTAGCAGGATGTGCTATCATCTCGGAGAAGTAACGACATAGAATTCCAGTTTGGACTGGAAGAGAACCATTTCTTTCCTGCTTTCCCATGAAAAAAGCTATACCACAAGGCACTTCTCCACTCACAATTCCTGCAAACAGTGAGCAGATCTTGTTCCTCCATCACCCAATAGAGGTTTACTGTTGTTGGTTGCATAATTATGAGTTACAAAAAGAAAAAAAAAGAAATATAATGAAGGCGAGGGTAGCCTATGAATTCATGCCAAAGTCTAGGATACG
>KZ508515.1:10792-21094 GCA_002844005.1 Limosa lapponica baueri | reverse complement strand
CCACCCGTTCCCTGCTCCCAGGCTCTCCAAGGTCACGACAGTCCTGAAGAGTTTAACTGTCCCCTTTCCACCACCCCTGCAACAGCACAACAGGCTCTGCTCCACTCTGTGAGGAGCTTGACTCAACAGGCAGGAGATGTACTGATTCCTGGGTTGAAAGGTTCTTGCACAAACTAGATCAGTTGAATCCTTTTCCAACTGGAAAGATGACTGCTGGGGCTTAGTGGTTCACTGGGGAAAAAACCAAAACAAGCAAGCAAGAGGCTCTGCAGGACTCTGTCCTCCAACAGGGACCTTAATCCAGATACTCGTCTGGTTTCAGCGATGCTGAAGAAGTTGGCCCGGACTTGGCAGCAGTTCCGTGTGCATTTTGATGGAAAGTAATATTCATGGCCCACATGCTGACTCAGCAAGAACACTCAGTTCTTCTGCCAGCTCTTGGGATGCTGGCTTGATTAGCAAGTACATTGGGGCTTGTTGCATCTTCATTAAGCAATGTCTTCACGTGCTGTTACTGCGGGGACAGTGAAGTCTCTAATGACAGAGAGGAGCTGCTTAAGACACATAGAAAAGAGTTCATCCAGTGCATTTGCAGCAGCACAGTGTAACCAACCTCAATAACCACCCTTGTTATATACCAGCATAGGATGGGACCACTGAACACCTAGCAGGGGTTAGCTGGAGAGAAGGAATGACAGAGAAATCCCAGTCATGGAAGAGATGTTGGGGTGGAAGATCGATAATCTTTGGCTTGCAAAATCTGGACAAAGTAGAGGAGGTCTGAGGCCCCTCTAAGCCACTTTTCCTTCTCAAGGGGGTCCAGTATTTACTCTGTGTTGCAAAACTATGGGACATGCAAGAATATAAAAAAAAAAATGTGAAAAGATAAAACCACCTAATCTGCTCCCAGTAATAATGTAAACATGAATCTATAACAGGACATACACACTTCCACTGCTCCGCTCCAACACAGATGATATTTGTTTATATTTTGGGGGGACTATATGGGAAACAGAGCTTTCCAGCCTTCTGAGAACTGACCTGATGAAACTGGGAAGGTGTCCAAAGGCATCTGCCGTGTCAACGGAGGGTGAAGGAGGAAGCTTGGGGAGATTTTGGCATGCAGAACTGGTTGAGCAAGGCTTCCACGGTGCTGCTGGGATACATAGTTCAAGGGCAGCACAATCGACTTGTGGCTTCTCCCACCTGCATAAGACCTGGCATCCAGCTTGGCAGTGGTGGAGCTGATACTTTCACGAAGAATTTGAGATGAAAACACACAGGGTTTAACATTTAATGAGATGGTTGTCAAGTGTAGCTGGAATATGAACTGATGAGAAACACATTGATGCAACATAACCAGCAACAGAGACTCGTCCACGGATGTTCTTACAGTCAAAGTTAAACATTTTCAAGAAACAATCTGTGCGTGGTTCTGAATTTCAGCATGGGGTCAGACTGGAAATTGGTGATGCTTTGTTCTCTAGACTGGAAACACGGCTGCCACCTTGCCCCAGATAAGCTGGCTCAGCCTCTGTTGTCTCTTCAGTCAAGAAGAGGAGAGCATAACAGAGATTTGTTAGGTGCTCCAAACCTGCAGCCTTTGGAGCTGCTCCTGAAAATGCGTAGAGACATTGAAAATCTTCACCAGGAACCTCCAGCTGCCTTTGGACTGAAACCCTTTGCCATGGAATTGGCAAATGTCACCGGCTCTAAACAACCACCCTCCCCTTTTCCTTTGATGCCAGGCCCACCAAACTCCAGGTTTGGAGGTGAGATATTTAAGAGTCATTTAGATGTGGGTTTGGGGGATATGGTGTAGGGGAGAACTTTGTAGAGTGGGGTTGATGGCTGGACTCAATGATCCCAAGGGTCTTTCCCAACCTGAATGATTCTATGATTCTATGATATTTGACTAGAAACATGGCACCCACTGTAATACCCGTGTCCTTGCATCAACTTCTTTTGAAACTCATGGTATTTGTAATCCTGAGCAAGGAGACAGTGTTACTTCAGGTCTAGCCCCTTTTCACATGGGATGAAGTCAGGCTGCATTCAATAACCTTGGGGTCCATTAGACTGTGCAGGTCTTTTAACTAAAAGCCTATCCTTTCTTGTCCTTTGCCTTGTTTTCCACTTACAGGAATTATAATAAAAAGAGTTTCTGATCCTCTCTCAACCAATGCCTGCAGTGCCTTCTGTCAGCATCCGTGTCTCAGAATCAGAAGGAGTCATATTGGGTATCACCTAGTTAGGGTTGTAAGCCACCAAAAACCTTCATCTCAAGATCTACCATTTACACCTGTTCGTGAAGTTAAAAATATCATCCCAAAACCTATCTCCTCTTCCAATGGTTACCCAAGCATCTTGGAATGTGCTGGGTTTCATGATTTTATGTGGAGCAGATCAAAAGAACATCCGGAGCCCCTTCATCACCAAAGGGCTGCCCCAGAGCCCCAGAAACATGCAGCTCTGAGAAACTGGGAAACTTTGGGGCTTCAAGCCGTTGCTACACCTCTCCCACAACTCCTCCTTTGAAAGGCTAAAAGCAGTCTGGTTGCAGAGGACTTGGCAACATGGGAGTCCTTGTAGACACCCATGGACCGCAGGGACTTCTGGGGAGGAGAGGAGCTTAGGAAACGGGACTCCTCTGGTCACACCTCCACAGCAGCCCATTTGCCCAAGATACGGGATCCTGGAAGCTGAGGACTCGCCTCCCAGGTGAAAAACCAAGCAAGACAAGCTATTAACATGCCAACTTTCCATCAGATCCTTGATGAAATCCAACTGTCTCCATGGATCATTTAGATTTCAGCTGTGGGATCTATGGAGGTATTGTCATGGCGGGAGGTATGGATAAAAGTGAGGCAAAAGAGACAAACTAACAATCCCCTGTAAACAGGGGGAAAAAAAAATATCTGAGAATTTAAAGGGAAATAATTAGCGCTGGACCCAACTCAGGTCATTTATCTAAAATCCCACATACCTCGGGGGCCTTCATCTGAAACATGTCTAGCTTTTTCTTTTTTTTTTTCCTGTTGTTTTAACCAGACTGAAGCCTACAAGACGAAGATTTGAGACACTAATAACTGTGGCTGATTTCTGCCTGGATTTGTTTCAGCCCTCTGTCTCTTAATGCTAACCAGCAAAACGAAAAATAATTAATAACACTCAAAATTCTCCACGCTAAGCGCGAAGTGCCATTGTTTCCTTCGCATTCCTTGCGCTGATTCTGCAGGGCCCCGACCCAACAAAGCAATCAAATACATGTGTAACACTGACAGCCTGACTAGCAGCTTTGGCTCCAAGGAGCTCAAGGCTAGTTTTTCATCCAAAAAGGTGCTGGGCTATTAGTTGACGAAGCATATGGACATCTTGAACAGGTTCTTGCCTTGGCTTTGAGTATGACCATTTGCGACTTGATCTTTTATGTGGGCTTCCATGTTTTCAAAGCTGGCCATGATAATCCAGCCCTGAAGCCTTAGATGAGCTTCCAAAATAGTTTCAAGAAGGGTATTGGTTGATGCAAAAAGGGTTGTGGGGTCTCCTGCAAAGTTTCCCTTAGGCTGTGTCCATATGGGCAAATCAAAAAGCACCTGGGATTATTCTCAGGCATGAGAGCTCCTTTCTCCAAGTGGTTTAATTTTTAGGATGCTCTTGGCACCAGTGGGGTCTGGACCACCAGATTGCTTCATGGACACCTCCCAGGCACAGCTCAGGAAGGAGCACAAGCCAGGGATTCTTCCCAACAGGCAGTTCAGAAGCAGCCACCTGGTTTTGGATGGCAAGAGGAACAGCAATATGGACGCAAGCCCTCCCTTGCTGTTTGGCCTTGGGGCTGGAGATCAGCATTGGGTACATTTAATTTACTGGTATAGACCCAGTGACTAAGTCACTCTCTTACCCTCTCTGTTACCCAGTGGGAACGTATCATGTGGCAGAGATGTTTATAAACCTTCATCCATCTGGAAGTCATTATCTCAAAATGAAGTTTATTTGAAGAAATTGTATTAAATGATTACATGTTATTTTTGCCTCGGTTAGAAAGCAAACTGTTGTACCATTGCTGAGAGCCTCTCTTTGGTCCAGATTTGTTTTACTATTTTATCTAGGCTATCAGCATCAGGGAATGGCAGCTAATTTGGCTGCTTTGCTACAGTTGTCTGGTGGTCGGACGTAATTTATTAAGAGTTTGACTCTTTATTTAGGTTTATTTGTTACTGTTTCTCTTCTCCATCTTCTGCTAGGTTTGTATATTACCCGTCTAAATTGTCTCTTTATTTACTTTTCGCATTTTGCAGTGAAGATTTGAAATGCATATTAAAGTCCAGAAAAGAAAGAGAATAAGACTGCTAAAAAAATATCCCAGAGAGGTTGCCAAAATATTGTCACTTGTGTTGTGTACTGGGAAAAAGCTGGACTAGACAGTTGTGGGGCTGATTCTGCTCCCAGAGAAGAGAAAACAAGGGGAAAAAAAACAACAAGGAGGACTAAAGCAGAGCATTGACCTTCAGCAAATGCATAGATTTGCAGTCCAGGGGTTGAATCCTAGGACCATGCAATCTTCCTGCAAACCTCAATGCCACGGATTGATAATTCATGATGAAGCAAGAGGGTGACGTTTGAAGGGGAAAATAACTGCTGGATTTAAGTGTGATAACTAGTGGAGAGTCAGGTCATCCCCTGTATTTATGTTCAACCCTGGCTCGTTGCCTTCCACATGCTGCCTCTGCAGCCTGCCCTTCCCAACCCATCTGCACCACCCAACCCTGGTGCAGGAACCTCTTTTCATCTGATCTTGACGAATGCCATCCCGTCCCGCTGATACTCATCCTGGGCGAGTATCTCTTTGATCACGTCTCTTCCTTCCCCCCAGCAGCTCTCCTCGGATTCCCCCATCTGGGCTGCATCCGACGTGAGCCGCCTCTCCTCCGTTTCAAAGCCTGTCATCCCTCCATCGGCGTCAGGCGTTCCCCCATGCCAGGTTTTGCATCTGCTGCCTATTTCAGGTTTCTCAGGCGTATGCCTCTCTCCTGGCCAGAGCTTGGATTCATCAAGCCTCATGAGCAAATGAAGTTCAGGAGGCGGCGTTCCTCAAGGGCTTTGACATCTGGGGCTGGTGGGGTCCTTCCACACCCTGCCCAGGTTACATCTCACAAAGATAAAAGGGAGAGCTTTTGGGGCCTACGCAGCAAAGGGGCACCATAAGTGAGTGTGAACATGAAGCCCAAGACGTGAAAAAGTTGTGAAGCGACTGACCTACTGATAGTTAGAAGCAGTTTCAAACCGTAATGTGCTTCCTTTCTAAATCAGGAACAGGGAACCGGAGAAGAGGGTAGAGCAAGGGGCTACGAAAACGATGAGGGGACTAGAATATCTCTCTTACAAGGGAAGGCTGAGGTACTTGGGTCTTTTTAGTCTGGAGAAGAGAAGGCTGAGGGGGGATCTGATCAACACCTACAAATACTTAAAGGGTGGGTGTCAGGAGGACGGGGCCGGTCTTTTTCCAGTGGTGCCCAGGGACAGGACAAGAGGTAACGGGCACGAACTTGAACATAGGAAGTTCCATCTGAACATGAGGAGGAACTTCTTTCCTGTGAGGGTGGCAGAGCCCTGGAAGAAGCTGCCCGGAGAGGTGGTGTAGTCTCCTTCTCTGGAGACATTCAAAACCCGCCTGGACACGTTCCTGTCCATTCTGCTCTGGGTGGACCTGCTTTGGCAGAGCGTTGGACTAGATTACCTCCAGAGGTCCCTTCCAACCCCCACCATTCTGTGTTTTTTTTCCCAAAAGGTTGGAAGATAAGAAATTTCTCATTGTTTCCCTGCACACTACAAATTTCACCCTGGGATCATGTCAAGGATCAGACCCCGAGATGTGCTCCCCTCTGACCAGGAAGCATCTCCCTCTGCTGTGTTTGTACCATGACCAGTGCAGCAGAAAAATTCTGCCTTATACAAAAGGAAACTACAACCATTTCCTTTTCTATCCTGTGACCACATCTCCACTGCTCTGTAGTGATTCCTTAACTCCTTAGTTAAATCCCTTTAACAAGCAGGATGAATGTCAGCCAGGCCCTATGATTTGTATACTTTCAAAGTGTCCAAGCCCCTCCTTATCAGTTTAATTTTTCTCTTTATTTTTCTTGCTAATGACATATTTAGAAAGGAATTCCATATTCTGATGGGTTTAGACGCATTTATTAATTACATCCTGCTCTTTGTTTATTAATGAACCTTGGTTCTCATTTTCCCCTGTTATAATTGTAGAGGGCTTGTATTTCCCTTAGCCCTTGCACACTTAACATGAGCTCATAAATGTTTCCTTTCTTATGCCCAGAGATTTTCACTATTAGTTTAATTGACCAATGGCTCATCTCAAGTAGGGAACTGACTCGTTGTGCACTACAGCTGTCAGCAAGTCGACTAATTGATAATACGCTCTCTGGGGCCATGGCGAGGACGGCTTGAGATAAATAGAAAAGAAATTCAAGGCTGGATTTCTCCTGTATGTTTGCACAGCACCAAGCACAGCGCAGGCCAGAGCTGCCCCGAAGTTGCTAGGTGTTACCACAATACATATAATAATAAATAATAAATAAACATAATTAATAATAATAAATAATAATAACTGGTGGAGGTGATGTATGAAAAAGATGGGGAAAAGTTTCCACAAAGACACTGTCTAGCTGCTTCCACTTTTCAAGTGTTCAGATGACCCCTTTTCCATATGACATTGCAAATTCTTCTAATGAGAACCCCAGTTGTACTTGAGAAACATGTTCTCTGGTTTAAAAAAAAAGGAAAAATAAAAAAAAACATCATTGATGGAGATGTCAGAAGAGGGTCAGCATTCTTAGTATGATGGGCACTGAGGGAGCTCTTGTGAAGTGAATGCCAGAGATGAAAAAGGCCAGCACTGCCCTGGACCAGGAGTTGCTTTGGTGATCAGAAACTGCAAATCGCTACAAAAAAGACTTTGAGGGGCTGAAGCATGTCCAGATAAGGGCAATGGAGCTGGTAAGGGGTCTGGATGTGAGGAGCGGCTGAGGGAGCTGGGGGTGTTCAGCCTGGAGAAAAGGAGGCTGAGGGGAGACCTTCTGGCTCTCTCCAACTCCCTGAAAGGAGGGTGTAGCCAGGGGGGGTCGGTCTCTTCTCCCAAGGAACAGACAACGGGACAAGAGGAAATGGCCTTAAGCTGCTCCAGGGGAGGTTTAGGATGGATATTAGGAAAAATTTTTGTACTGAAATGTTATCAAGAATTGGAACAGGCTGCCCAGGGAAGTGGTGGAGTCACCATCCCTGGAGGTATTTAAAAGCCGGGCAGAGGTGGTGCTGAGGGACATGGGTCGGTGGTGATTTTGTCAGTGTTGGGATGATGGTTGGACTCGGTGATCTAATAAGTCCCTTGCAACCTAGGTAGTTCTATTATTCTAACCATGCTGTCCAGAAGCCTGCAGCAGAGGAAACTGGTCACAAACTGACAATGAAGCCATCCCTTCATCACCGCAGCCATACTTTCAAACATAAGCCCAATGTTGAATGCCACGGGGAAAGAACATCTGTGAGCATGCTCCTAAGCCCTTTGCTGATGCCAAAGGCGTAGCATCCCCACATGAGATGAAGCCACATGTGTCCTGATAGAGGTTTATCAGGAAGGCAGGATGGCACCACACTTCCCTGCACAAGGGTGGAAAACCTAATCTTAATGCAACTCCTCATCATCCTCACCACCAGGAGGACAATTTGGAAGTCAGAGCCAGATCTCATGTTGGGGCCACCTGCTCTAAAGTTGGCTCTGTACTCCTTCAAGAAGACCTGAGTAAATATAATTTTGGAGGATATCGGGATGTCAGCAGGAGCTGGCCTACAGCTCTGGAGTCTCAGAATCAAAATTGGGAGAGAAACGGTGAATCTGCCTTTGCTGGTTTTTCCTCTCAGTCCTTCCTATCCCTCTGGCCCTCTCCAGATGTGTCACATCTTATTAATCGCACTTCAAACACAGACAACAAGCTCCTACATCAGGTTCCTCCACTGTCAGGCTGGAGCAGCCCAAGAAAGCCCCTTATGCAGCTCAAAACATGTCCTCACTGCACCACAGGAGCTTGGAGACCGTCTGACACATCAGAGGAGACACAGCTTCAGAAGTCTGCTCTTCTGCCTGTTTTCCTCTCCCTCAGCTGCAGACTTCCTCCTGTAGACTACCCCTTTGATTTATTGTACTTTTGCACTTCTGAGCACCTGGAAAGTGTTTCTGTCCCATTAATTTTGACTTGGAAGTCTCAATGTTTCCCAGCAGAAAAATAAATCACTCAAGCTGGAGGACGCGCCCCACACAACCTCCTCCCTTGTCTGTGCTCCCCCCTCTCCTGCCTTCCACTTTCTTTTCCCTCCTACTGTTCCCTTCCCCCTCCTCTGAGAGGGAAGAGGAGGGGTGATAAATGTGCCATGCAAGGCATGAATTTTACATACCAAGAGCAACGAGGTAATCCTAACTGCCCAAAGATCATTTTGCTGAGCACCTAAATAAAGCTCTTGGCACCCAGCATATTTCTCATTGCTGCAGGTGAAGCCTGAGGTCCCAGGGAAGAGGGCAACGAGCTGGAGGAGTCTAGAACGCTGCAGAGGTCTGCCTCCACATCCAAAATAATTGGTCCCCAGAAGTTTGAATCACCTCAGGATGGTCAGTATTGGATTTCTTTCGGGTATCCCCAAAGGTAACTCTTCCAACCCAAAGGTCTTGAGTCTCTCTCCATGGAGGTATTTCTTCTCCCACTCTCCCAGGTTGCCTCCTAACTTGTTATCTTCCTCCTTGCAAGGAAGCAACCTACAGTAGCACTCACTGGTCTCACTGAGCAGACAACAAACCCCAAATCAGGCCTTTTCCCATTTTATCAGGCACAGGCACAATGAAATGTCTGTTACTGTTGGTTTCTATGGTCAATCTCATTCTGCAGCCCCAATCCTCCAAGAACATCGATTCCTTGCTAAAATCCTGCTAAGTTAAGCACTGCTGATATCTTCTACCAGGATAACTCCCGCTCTGCACTGGAGAGATTATTAATTTGCTTTAGGTTATTCACTAAAGACTCAATGATTAGGATTTTGTAATATCCTCCCTTCCCTCACCACTTGGACAACTCATTCAAATTTCTTCCAGCAATGAGCACATGATGGACAAATTACATATACTTGGCACTGAAGGAAGTGCTTCAAAATCTATGAAATGTTTGTCTAATCAAGACTTGTTTTAAAAAAATTAAATTTATTTTAAAGATACCCTCAATCCCCAAATTCAGACCTGGCTTAAGATTTTCCACAATTTGCTTTTCCTCCATTCAGTGCAGGAAATACAGTGAGGGAACCACTTGTGAGTTCACTTTACCATTTTATTATATAACCTTTTTTTTTGGTCCCCTGGAAATTAGATTTATGTGGCCATTCACTCTGTCATCTATCTGTCCCCCATAGATTTCTCCACCTGTTAATTTTTCAACCAGCTTTGACAGAAAGCCGAAGGCCTCCAAAAAAATTGTGTTCCTATTTCCACATTAAGATAAAGATTCAGAGAAAGGAGTGACCTCATTCTGAACAGTTTCTTCTTAATATTTATCCTATCAGCTGATTTCTACAGGGCAGGTGATGTACATAGCAGATTGCAGTAGAAAAATTGTACAAAAACCCCAAGGCAATTCTAAAGGTGCAACAGAAAACAATGGCCAATCTTAAAAATAAATCAGTTTAACAAGCCATCAACTTTCAGACATAAATCCATAATGACCAGACTCTGCTCGCTGCCATTCTTTGTTCTTCTAGTTTCTGTCTGGACTTGAGTCCACTGAAACCCTGCTAGAAAGGTAATTCCCTCCGGTATGTCAAGTCTGTCTAGAAATATCTGAGTGGAAAACATTGGAAATTGTTCCAGAGAGCACATTTTCACATGGTTTCCCGTTGCATTTTCCATGCTACAGCCCCTAGATGCAATGTCTGCATCACAACCAGGAGCAAAACCATAGCAGAGGCCAGAGCAACCAGTGCCAGGCATGTTAAAACTCATGGTGGCTTCAAAAGTGCCAACCATCCTGATGGTGACATCGGTTAAAAAAAAAAAAAGGTAGGATGCTTTCCTCTAGACTGGAGGTTTGGATTGCTCAATGATGTCATCAAAAAAATATTTAGGACATAACTCATCTCCACCTAGACTTTGTCAGTAAGTTCAATGAATTGAATCGCCAAGTGCCTGTTTCTCCCCCTTATACTAAACATAAAAGTAATGAAAGTAAATGAGACAAAAAAAAAAAAAAA